>JACMIG010000182.1:13285-38285 GCA_014805385.1 Levipalatum texanum
ACATTTTGAGTACTTTTGGAAAAATCATGTTTTTACGAATTTTTGACACCCCTTTAGGGGTCAAAAACAGCTTTAGAAATGTTCCTGTGAAGTTTGGGATCATTTTGAGTACTTTTGGGAAAATCATGTTTTTACGAATTTTTGACACCCCTTTAGGGGTCAAGGAATGAAAATATCTTTGAAGACGGCATTTGACCGAGAAAGAATGATAATTTCGTTGAGAATTAATGCCGACGAGCATATTGCCCTCTATTCTAACAGTTCCAAATCCTTCTAAATTCGCGTTCCGTTCGAACTGTTCTATCGCCATTGATAATAGAGTCTCTCGTCTTTTGACTGCTCGAGAGAATTTCGTGCCTAGGTGCGATGTGAAGAAAGTTTGGGAACTGCCATAATACCATTCAACTTCGTACATACCTGGAAGAAGCCGTGGACTCGGGGTGGCGGTGGGAATGGGTAGGGGTTGGGAGCGTTGTACGACGAAGCCGGCCGGTACTGCTGGGCGAACGAGGATGCGGGCCGATACTGCTGATTCCGTGGATGCACATATGACAACAGTGGCTGTGGTGGTGGAAGGGGCGGCGGGAGCAGAGGCACCGGCAAGGGCGGAAAGCGGCGCATTGGATTGAGGGGAACCTGAAAAATATATCAATTAAAATATTATAAATTTAAAAGTGGCTGAGAAGCATAGGGCTGAGTAAGAATACCGAGTTTAACGGAAGTGCGTGGGAATTAGGATTGGCAGCTCCGCCTCCTCCAACCAAACGACCGATCGCGTTGCCAGTGACCTTCAAAAAAGCTTGCATAAAGATATAACGGAAGTTCAAATAAAAAATAAAATTTGGAAGCGAGAGATAACGCAAAACTAGAGACGCAGGTTCTGTTACAGTGCCTGCGTCTCTCGTTTTGCGTTATCTCTCACTTCGCAACTTTAATTTTATAAATGGCAGTAGGAATCTACCAACCTGTCCTCCCTGCTTCGGTTGAATTCCTTGTGCGAGCTTGCGAGCCGCAGCTTTCTGCAAATGTTTCATTGCAATATTCTCATTTAAAAATTATTTTATATTTATTGTTAGCATAAACTCCGAATACTAGCCAATATTCAATGGAATGACACTCACCGCTTTCTTAGCCTTCCTCGCTTCGGCCTTCTGCTTTCGAGCCTCTTCGACCGAGTCAACAGTTATTTGCACCGGCTCGCTAACGGCGGACGGATCAGCTGGAAAGGGATAAATAGTGTAAGCGGTCTAATCCTGGGGGGACAGGAGAGGGTGGAAGATTGTCACTCTCTCTTTGTGTCCTCTCTTATTGTTCGGGGCGCGGACTTCGCTCTCTCTTTGAATGCCTCGTCTCTCTCGCCGTCCGTTGTCTCGTTGTTGTTCGAGAGAGACGAGAGCGAATGGGTAGGGGGCAGGATGAAAACAAGGAACAATGACAGAGATCTACTCGGACAGACTGTAAACAAGAGCGAGCGACGTGATCAACAAGAACAGTGAGGGAGAGGGGGACGAGATGGGAACTTTGATACACAATTCAATCGACTCACCTGACATGCCTCCGGGGACACTCCGAGGGTCAGGCGGCAAGGGAATGAAATCGGGCTGGGCGCAGGCCTGCAAAAGAAACAGAAAATTATCGCGCCGTGGTCAGAAAATTCTAGAGAGTGTCCTTCCTAAATGGCAAGGGGGCAGGGGAATGCGCGATTCGCGGCTGATAACGCTCGTATTTCGCCGAAACGCTATGAGCCTGTTCTCTTGAACGACCTTTCCGCTGATATTATTTCGCTAGCAACCTTTTCCCGTAATGCTTTCAAATCTTACGATTCTTGCCGGAATCCTGTCGTCTTTCTTCTCTTTGGAAGGCGACAGCGACAAAGGCGCTTCATCGATCGTTATGATTTCGGTGTCTTCGTACACTGTAGTGACTGCAATTTTTTTGATATTTTTAAAAATATTTAAGTGCAAGAAATACAGAATCCCAAAATCCCCCGACCCTCCCAGTGAATAATGGTGAGTTATGTTTAGAACTGGCAGAACTGCTAACCCCTGTTCTTGGCTCCGAGACAGAGTATTCCCTCCTCTTCTTCAGCTTTGCACCGATCGCCCTCCTTCGTGTGCACCACAGTCAATTCCAATTCGTCCTCTTCGGAATCGCTGCTCACCGAGTGCACGGCCCTGAAAGAGAAGTGATTGAAAACAATACTTATTGTCGGGCACCACAACTTTTATACCCGCGAGGTGTAAGATCTCGAATCGGGCAACCCCCCGCTTTTGAAATATAAAGCGGTGGATTTATGAAACTCCAATGGTACATGAAGCGCAATCAGACCGTTTCAGATCACAGGAGTTGTATTTTTCTCACTCGATCGTGGGAATGCGCCTCGTATTGGTGCTCGGCAATATCAATTCGATCTTACTGAGTCACGGCTGATCCTCCTCCGACTTGTTCTCTGCCTAGACTTGTCATCTTCCCATCGAATGATAAGTCCTCCATCTCCCACTCGTCTGCAATTCTCAATTTCCCTGACCTCCATTAATCAATATCAACCTATCGATTGAATATAGTCTGCTTTTCCCGTGCTCGTCTCCGGGGCGTCTTCATCGATTTCCAGCACTTCGACACGTCGCGTAGCACGATAACGATTGGCTTGAAAGGGAGGGATAGATGTTTGTGCTCCATGACGAGTCTTACCAATAGTTGACAGAATATTGAATCCACCGATGCTTCCGGGGTCCGATCTGCGATGAGCAGCGCCTATAGAAAATATTATATTTTAAGTAACATTTTAGAGGCGACCCGATGAGATAAACACAGTAACAATGTGTAAAATAGCACCAAGTTCGCATCCAGTTGGAAGAAAGGTTTCTCTCCAGCAATGATTATTTCGCCGCCAATCAATGAATCAGCCCAGCCCTTCTCAAAGACTCAAACACACCTCTGTTGGTAGCGAGCGTGCGAGCGTAGTCGTGGAGGACTTTTTCGGACTCTTCGCCAGGATCGGAACTGTAACGACAATATAATTTTTATTATTATTATTAATCAATTCTATAAATACGAACTTTAATCAATTTTGGAAATATTAGCAGACATTTTGTAATAACTCAAAATACTAAAATGAACATTTACCTTGCTCCTTCCTCCTCATTGTTGTGCTTCCGCTTTCGAGGCATTCCGAGAGAGAAATCGAGAGGGGGAAGTCGAAGTGATGGAAGACTGAACGATATGGCCTTTCTGTCTGGAAATGTAGACAGACGATGAACATGCAGACATGCAAAAGATATAAGTCAATCAATAGAAATGGTAATGTCGCCGCCGATGCTCCGAACAAGCCTATGAATGCCCCAAAAATGAAGCTGGAGTATTTTATGAAGGTTTGAAAAAGTGCCCAATGACTTTGGAACACTACTGTAAATAGTAGTAGATTCAATGGATCTGAACCATCTCAATGTTCTCTTTTAGGACAGTCCTCAAGATGTTTATTCAATACTCCACAAACCCTTGGCAAAGTTATTAGCTGCGAACAAAGCTCGTCTCCACTTCGCACCTAGGCACAAAGTGCTTTCCAGCAGTCAGACGGCGGGAGAACACTATTTTCAATGGAGAGTGGACAGGGCGGACGGAACGCGAATCTAAATAGACGCGTTTGGTTTGCCGATAATACATACATTTTACGGTTTTTAACTTATTGCACGTTTCATTTACGGAATGGAATGTACAATGGAATGACAACATCATTTTAGCACGCAGCAAAATTGCGACTACTTCAGGTCACTTTTTCCTAGTAGTCTTCCAAGGAGGAAGGATTGCCATCGTACGACTCGTCCTCTTCCCGTTCCTCCTCGCTGTAGGTCAAGGAATGACAACCATGGAAGGTGAGCATCGACACCGTCGTGGGGCCCTGGAAGGTCGCCGAATTAAATTAATAAAATTATTTATTAAATTTCTTTTATCATTTTTTGGGTGCCAAACACACCACTAATTTGAGATTCGTGACGGGTGACTTTGTTTCGGTGTGGCTCAGCGGCTTGAGAACTGCATTGGTGGGAGACAGTTCAAGGACCTCCTTCAGATCGTAGGCAACCAGCGCCTGAATAGACAGAATAAAAAAATGTAAAATATATGTAATACATTTTTAAAAATTAAACGTACTCTAGTGTAGTATCCAACAATGAGGAGGTGACCTCTGCGAGAAGAGCACATGACAGTGTCCAGCCGCGAGCTGGCCTCGATCACTGCTCGACGCTCCCACGAAAGGCCCGTATCGTGCTGCAGGATAATTATTTAGATTATTTAATAATGTTTGAAAATGATAATAAAAACGAACATATTGAACGACTCTGTAGACGGCGACGGGGCCAAGCGATGAGGAAATAACGACGTGCACCGTCGGCTCATCCTCTTCGTTCTGAACAACGGATAATTATCACCGATATTGTGGTGTAGTAAATGTCGTCGTATGAATTACACGACGACGTATACTACACCACGACGGAATATACCGTACCTCCTCGCCCTCCTCCCGATATGGCTCGTAGATCTCCACGACGCGGACGACGCCGAAGAAGCGCTGGTGCTTTCTGAACATCTCTTCATTTCTTTTAGATTTGAATTTTTTTAAATACAAATGTTGAAAAGTGATTGCTTACACCAAGGCGACCTTTCCTCCCTCCAACTTCGTGCGCCAGAAGACGAGATGGCCATTGTCGGTTGTCACGATTGTCCAGCTGAAGAACAAAACCAAAATGTGGAATCTCAATCCAAATTTAAAAATTCCAGCTTTTTGGTTCTCGACAATAATATCCGATTCGGAAAATATGAGACCCAGACTGACCGATATTTCCCAATAACTTCGCTGACCATCTTGATCGGAACGCCAGGCATTTTGCAGTTCAATTCAGGATATTCTCGGGCTATCTGAAATATCGCCCCTATCATGGCCAAGGCCACGGCGTACCCAATTGTTCGGCAGCTGCGTCGTTCCTCCCTCTGTGGAGACCAGAAGTTCGCGCATAATCGGAATTGCCCGATCCGGGAAGATGAGAAGGCTCAGTCGGTGGGAACGGTTCTGGAATAAAGGACAGTTTTAAAATAAAATTATCGATTTTCCCACCTGTGAGGTCGGTCGACACGGCACCAATCGAACTAGCGCAATTTCGCCAAGAGAAAGACTCTCCTACAAATATAGTCAAATTTTAACTGTAATAGAGCAATTAAGATAAGACGAAATTCACCTTGAGCAGCATTGAAACTTTGGCACCGCTGATCTCAAGTCGAAACAGCGTCAAGAAGTATCCACGCGACACTCCCCTTCCCGACAGCTCCACCCAGCTCAAAATAACGAACTGGAATAATTTTGAGAAAATATGCACCAGATTGCCAGCAGCACTGATCCCCCGGATGGTCCTTCGTTTTCATCGTAGAACGAGACACTGGCAACTTCGGTCAATTGACGCTGCTCCGGCTTGATGCGGATGTAGTCCTGAAAAGGTTTAATTTGCTTCTGCTCAATGGATATTGTCGGGCACCGTGACCGCTCTAATTCACACGACAGCCTATCAAACTGACGGACTGCGTGTGCTGATAATCTACCTCTAAAAAGCTGTATTTCGGGCCCAAGGGTTTGCACACTCTGGCATTAGTATGGTCCGGACGTGGAAAATGAATGCTCCGGGTGCCCGACAACAAATATCAGAAAAATTAGAGTCGGATTAGAATATATTTTCTCGTCATACCCTGAAGTCCAGCGAAGTCTCGGTGCTCCTTCCGCAGTTGTCGCTGATGATGATGCACTCGCCATGGGTGTTGACGAGAAGAGTGTGAGAGACAGAGTAGCTATCTGAATATTGTGGTGGGAAACGTCGTCGTGCAGTAATTTCCTAAGAACGACTTCTAATTTTTGTTTCTTTATCGGCTAACTTCTCTCGACGAACCTGATCGACTGGAAGAGCCTCGGCAGTGTTGATAGAAGCAATCGGGAAAGGCAGTGAAGGAGCTCTCGAGGAACTCGACGTAGGTGGGCATTAGTGGTTGCTGTTCAGAGCGGAGAGCTCCTTGTCCTCTTCGAACTCGGCCCAATCACCGGCACCACGGACCTGATTGTTTTTTTTTATTTTCAAATAAAAAATAAATGTATTTCTAAAAATATTCTTGAGCCTGCGAACCTGGAGTTCTTCAAGAACTTCTTCCTCTTCCTTCCCGCTCAGCACAGATGCCAAGAGATCAGAAATTCGCTAAAACAAGAATTAAAATGTATTTATTTTTGTTTCTTTTTCTACCCACCTGTATCTCGTCGTTCTTGACTAGTTTCAGTTTCTCGCTCGTGGCAATGGCACACGTCGAAGGGAGGAGTTTTCGCTGGATGAGCGATGGCTGTATCACCTGATTTCCTTGTTATTCTTCTTTTGTTGAGAATTTAGGAGTCACCTGATCAACGAATTCGTTCTCGAGTGTTTCGTCGCTTGGGATGTCGGGTTTATTGAGAAGGTGGAAGAGCTGAAGCATATTCCATTTAAAATTTTCATTTTTAAACTCGAATTTCTTTATTCAGCCAAGGGAAATTGCTATAGGGAATTTTTATAGCTTAAAAATCATATTTAGGTAATTGCACCTGTTGGTCACGTGCTCCAGCGAGGTCGCTGAGGAACTGCTTCGTCGCTGCCTTTTCGCTCTTTGCTTTAGGATTCTTCACGGAGGCCAAGCGACGCTCTAAAGGTTGTTCCATGGCTAAATCCAATAAATAGTATTCTACCTAGGGACTCGAGGTATTTCTTGTCGACTTCCCGTTCGTTGCTATCGATTTCCTTTATAGCGCCCCCCTCCGCCGGCATCGAACGTGCGAGGTCACTCCCTATGCACTCTCTATCGCGCAATCGCGTTAGTGCAGCACGCCAATTTATATAACTTACAGTATGCTAACAAATTAGAAAGGTACGTCGCGGCAGGACCACATCCTTTCTGTCTTCTGAACATTTGTTACAGTACCAGATGTTCACATTCACTGTGATCGCGATAGAACCAAGAGCTTCAAGGAAAATATATTTATTTGTAGATTGCAAACATGGCTAAATTTATCAAAAAACATTGTTTTTACACTGCGTGAACAATATTTTTCACTGCTCAGAAAAATGTATTTACTGATTGGCAAGCGCTCAGGTATTGCCGAGGGCCATAACAGTGAACATTTTTCTACAGAAGCGCATGCGATTTACATATGTATGTGTGATAAACTGAAATCATTTCCCCCGCGAATAACACTGTATTCAAGGTTCGGGTTGGAGCAATATCAAATATGGGATTCTTCCTGTAGTCCCCACGCTTCACGACATGCCGATCGGAAGGGATACTGTAGCTCTACCGAGAGGTCCCGAGACGAATACCTTGAGACGATACTCGCCCACTGCCGTTCCGTAGTGTTCGTGCCACGCGGAGATTGCAGAGGCACCTGGAGGAGATACGGTAAGAGATGGAAGGGGAGGAAGGGGGGAGGGGAAGGAGAAGGGGAAGAGGGAGGAGGCACCCTCTGGGGCGGGGATGTAGTGGACTCCGACGTGGTGGCGCTGGCCGACTTCTTCCTCGCCTTCCTTTGGCTTGCTGGGGAGAGAACTACCGTATATCACCGGGAGGATGTGCACCGGTAGGTGATGGAGATGACTTTGCTGCTGCCCGAGTTGAGAAGATCCATGCTGTTGGAGATACGGAAGGCGTCGTTGCGGGTGCACTTCACCTGAAGAAGAGGAGCTGATGAAAGAGGATGAGTGGGAGGAGAATGGAAGGGAGGAGGGGAAGAGGAAGGGGAGGGAGAGGAGGAGGAGGAGGTGGAGGTGGAGGAGAGGGGAAGAGGGGAGGACGAGGTAACCTTGTACGCCACCCGAGTCTCCGTTTTGTTTATGATGGTAATATTGACTTTGTCGTTTTTGCTGCTGAATCGAATGCAGTCGCTGGGATCGAGGACGAGGCCGCGAACGCGCTTCGGCTTCTCCCCCGCCATTCGAGTAGCCTGAGGAGGAGGAAGGGGAGAGGAGGAGGGGAAGAGGAGAGGAGAGGAATGACTCACCTCCTTCGGAGACAGAAGTCTGCTAAAAATGAGCAGACACTATGGGAATCCATCGCATCGACAGTTTAGATATTCAAAGTATCGATTTTAAAAAATGCGGACACAAATCAATAACCACTGTTTCTGAAATTGTTTATACGGACAATAGTACAAACGAAGGAGTCCCTCATAAAGTCTTTGTCGATATGTTTATTTTCAGACTCGCCCTATGATCAGAACGCATTGGATGGTTCAGACGGCGTCTTCCATCTCGGGCTCCTCCTCCACCACTAAATGTTTCTTCTCCGGAAGAACCGTTGTCCCTTGGGTGAATCAGGCACTGCGGAAGACTTCGAGAACATGAAGAGGGAGGGGAGGATTGGATAAACTCTTTGGTCGACTTGAAGGTATCCACGATTTGAAGACGACGGACGGAACACCAATAGCTGGTGCTCTGAACGAGGCCTTCCCCCGCCTCGTCGCCCAGTTCTGGGCCAAGAGGCCTTGACACTGATGGATTGGTCAGCAGCATCTTCAAGACGACGCCTCCTGGTGCAGAAATCTTCTAAAGGTTGTCTCCAGGCACACTTTACAAGGTCTGGACTATTGTCGAACACCCGAGAGCGGAGAATTCCACCGCTCGAAATTTCATATTCCGGACTGCGTGTGATCTTGATCAGCGGTTATAGCCCCGCTTGTTGCTCTGTTAAGATAAACTGATCAGGAATCGGAGCTGGAAGCAGTACATCAAGAGTTCGCCGCTCTTTGGTGCTCGACAATTCTCGAGTCTCGACTGCCGACTGAAAACTGATCCGAAGCGGAGATTGCTGATAGCGCGTGACTTGTAAACAAATATCAGGGCGTAGACGTGATATCAGCAAACAATTTCATTGCTGATCCCTCCGATTTCTTGAGCCTCTGATCCTCTCTCGATCTCACGTTTCCACGTCTCCAATCACTCCGAATCGTCAATCACATTCCCAATTTCTCTCCATCTCTCCGATCAAAGGCCTCGTCTCCAATGTATCCCATCTTTCACACCGAGTTGTAGCTGGGGGCCTAATCTCCTTCTCTCCTTCTCTCCCTTCCCTCCACTCTCTCTTCTCTCCTTACGTCACCCTCCATCGTCTGGGCACAGCTGACGGCCTTCCTCTGTCTGCGTCTCTCAGCCTCGTACACTCTCTCGCCTCGCTGATTCGAGTCTCTCGGGCTGTTCATATCGAGTGGAGGGTGGTGTACCTCCACTCCACTCCCCAGGCTGAGACCCCGGATCATGAGTAGATGCCTATCTGTCAATATCATGGCAACCACCGAATTACTTCCGCTTACAACTGATCAGCAGCAATGTCTTCATTTCACCTGAGAGCTTGGGTGCTTCACAGCTATTTCTGAGCCTTGATATCACACTTTTGCCCTGTGGGAATTCGTTTGTATCCCTGTTGCAAAAGACAACAATATTATACAATTTTTGTTTCTTATCTGTCCTCGTGTTCGCTAAACGATTACACTGCCGCTATGTTCCGTTTTTATGCAAAATATGATTGAAGATCCGTCCGATGGTGACACCTCAAAGCGATCAACAATCGCAGGCCGTTCATCAGTTTGTCAGACAGTTTGCTTCAACGCCGTAATGAATGCTGCACAAAAGAAGACGACGGTTCGTTTGAAAACCATTTTATGGACATTGTCGAGGACCCAAGAGAGCCGAATATAATATTCACTTTCATGTTAGAAAAATACATATGAGAGACTCTCGAACGTATGGCTCAAAACGTTTGGGATTCTCGGCATTATCCACGATCAACAAGTTTGAAGATACTAAGATCATTGCATCAGGCGCCACCCTCCGATGTCGAAGGCGATCGATATCGAACGTGCTGCGATTGCTGTCACATCAAGGTTGGCCAGGAACATATTGTCGAGAACCCCCTTGGTTTTCGACAAAATTTTTTTCCCTGGGAAGTAGAAAAGGGGGACTGTGGGAATTATTTTTGAAGCGCCGTGGTTCTCGACAATATTTGAAATCGCAGGTCGGCACGGTCTTCCTCGGCCTGCTCGAATTTACGATCGTCGGCTGCCTGTTGGTGAGTGAAGGCACACAGTCTCGGAACATCCTAATTATTCCATTTGTTAAATCAGAAGCCCATAGGCCTACAATACTATGCCATTGAGTATTCAGGTCGGAATCATCCAGCAGCTCCACTGGAAATCGCAGCATCAAACGCTGTGCGAGGATTCGTAAGTTTTTATTGTAGAAAGAGAGATTCTCCTTTAGACTGCTCCGGGACTGTTTAATTTACGAATTTAATCACTTCGATCTGACCCTCTTCCTGGACTACATCGTCGCCGTGATGCTCGTGCTAATTCTCGTGTCGGTTAGACTCTTTTCATTATCATAAATAATACCTCCCATGTTCCTAACCGAAGACCCTTTCATGGGAACAGCACGCCTAATTTAGTGAACTCGTAAATTATGAAAATGCCCCCAATGCAGATCCTCCTCATGTTCTTCGGCATAATGTCCGACACGTCGTCGCTCCTCTTCCCGCACCTCGCCATTCAGGTCTCCATTCTCACATCTCCTTGACTACTCTCGATCACAGGCCATTTTCCTCTTCTTCTCCCTCGGATACTTCGGCCTCTACGCCTGGTCCTACTTCTACCACGATCTCCTCACGCTCAAGAAGAAATTTGAAGTAAGTCTCTCGTTGATTGTCGAGAACCAAAGAGCTGCTGAGAGAAGGGCTCTTGATCTTCCGACTCTGTTTTACGGCTGGCCATCAGTTGCCTCAGGTGCCTGTGATCTAAATATTACAGGGCCAGGATAATTAAAAAATAATCAATAATGCTCATTTTCCAGCTCCAAGCGTGCATCGAGCGCATGTGGCTGGCAACGATGCTGCTCATCATTGCTGCATTCCAGGTAATTTTTGGTTGGAGAATTTATTTTTAACCGAATTATCCAGGTGTACCTCTTCTTCGCCGTTGCCAAGTGCTCCTTGTACCTGGCGGTGCGTTTCAGTTACTCAGTTTGCAAATGTAGACCTTTCTGAAGTACCGGCATCTATTGTCGGCGGAAAAAACGTTCTGGACTGTACGCTGATCGCCATGCGATCTCTCTCCACTGTTCTCTCGTTATTGAGAAAAGAGAGATCAATGGAGTGAGAACGTGTATTCCGCCGTCATTTCAACACATCAAACGTTTTTTTTTTCAGAAAATCCAAGGAATTCGCCGTGAGCGCGAGTCGGCCTTCCAGCGCACGAGTGAGCGCGTTCGTCAGGCGAAGGAGAATGGACTGTGGAGGACGAGTGGACTCGGTGGATTCATGAGCGTTCGTTCTCTGGGCCCAGTCAAGCGATAAAAGAACTTTTAGTACACGCGCCAGGAGGAGGACGAGGCGAGGAAGCGAGCCAAGAGAGAAGCCAACAAGAACCGCGAGTCCACGCACGTCCAGTGGAACTTCCGGGAGGTATTGTCGAAATCCAAGATTCGCAGAAATTCACGGCTATTTGAATTCGGATCTTGCTTGTCCATGAACCAGCAGTTGGTAGAATGGGTTTCCTTCAGTCAGCGCTGAGAATGTTTAGAAGAGCAATAAAAGCTGATGAGATCTCTTCTTTGCAGAACAAAGTGGTGCTGTTAAACGAAGAGGACGAGGCTTCAAAGTCAGAGGCACTCAAACAGCAGGTGGTTATCACCCAAGAGAAACGATGTTGACTTGGCCTAATCGCAGGTCCAGTTCCGGGCGGAGACGTCGGAAGTCACTTTGGAATCAACCGTTCCGAATGATTTTCCGCTCATCGATGCTCCGATGTAACTTGCATTATTATTCGGCGTTTTCAATCGATATTTTAGACAATTATAATTTAATTCAGGCGTTCTCCCCGGATGATCGAGGAGGACTCACGGCGGAAGTCGACGGATTCCATGAAGAGGGAGTCGCCCGCCAAGTCGCCCAAGTCCCCTCCCAAACTCTCCCGTCAATCCAGCAAGGAGGGACGAGCCCACCACCACCACCACTACACACATGTAATAATCTAAAGCCAATTTTGAAAATTATTGACGACACCGCAAATTACTGCATATTTGAGGTTCGCCGCACCGAATCGGCATCGCGAACGCAGGACAAGCCTTCGGAGATCCGGGTGAAAACGGATCGATCGAGTCGAACGGAGATCGACATCGAGGTGGGGGACGAAGGGATTCCTTTCTTCCATGAAGGTTTGATTCAGAGTGCGTCTCCTTCTCCAACACGAAGGAAAGGGTCACGAGAGGAACGGGCTTCGAAAGGTTCCTCTTTGAAATCAAACAATATTTTGTATATTGTCGAAGTCCACATTTTATAATCGAAGTCCACAGAGGGAAAACCCCATTTCTATTTTTGATCTTTCCGGATTCAGGCGAATCGCCTCGGAAGGATAAGGAGCAGAAAGAATCGCGGACTTCCTCTTCGTCGTCTCCCGAGAAGGAAGCCAAGAAGACGGAGAAAGAAAAGGAGGAAAAGAAGAAAGCGAAGAAGGAGGCAAAGGTGAGGATGATTGATAGAGGGAAGAGGAACGCGTGACAGGCACAGCAAAACTACACGACAGCAGTCACCATCGCTGTTCCGACGATATCCGATATTGACCCCGACGGGGGGAAGAGGTGAGTCAAAAGATGCGAAATGTGAGTCGACTAGTCGTGGCAAAACCATTGTCAGGAACCAAACGGGAAAGTCATTATCGGGAACCAATCAGACTCGAATGACTGCTCCTGGTTAATGCAAATCGCTAAACATGGAACTGCAAAGTCTAATTGTAAGGTTGTCGACAAATAACTGACATTCTGCCGGATTGACAATATTCATCTTGCAGAGGCCCGCGTACCCTACGGAAATTAAAGTCAGTCGAATCCACCGACATCGACCTGCCACCCGAAGTCTTTGAGCGCAGGATGAAGGTCACTAAAATCAGCCCAAAATATCGAATACAATTATAAATTCTCACAGAGTCGTCGGCGATCCTCAACGCAGGGAATCCCGGAATCGATGGTATCCGGATACCACGAGGTAAGTGAAGATTAAAATAGAGTTCTATTCGAGGACATTTAGGAGCGCCAAAAAGAAAAGCATCGCCATCGCCACCACCACAACCAGCGGGAAGACGAGGGGAAGGACCGGGAAACTGTCGTTGCCGGAGCAGCATATGAAAGTCAGTCCTTTTCAAATTAGGTTTATTTTTCCTTCTCAACAAGGTTACTTGGCTGTTTCAATGTTTTTTCTTCTACTATTTCATTTTTCAGAGCGCTCAATCGAAAGTGCCGCACTCGTCAAAAAGGTTTCCATAAGTGCAACTGTTTCCCCTTTTATCCTACCCTCATCCTGACTCATATTTGTTCTCCTCTTATTCTTCACACGATTCCTCCGATCTCGTAATCTCCGTGACGACTTCCTCAAATCAATCGATCTACCGGGTATTATCGATCCTTGTCCCCTCTTTATTCTCCCTATTGTCTTTCCCCGCGTATTCACTGTCCTCAATACGAAATGACTACTTGTAAAAAAACTTTATTTATTGTGGAAAAAACCATTGAATGAGAGATGAAAACATTCATAAATGCACCGGAATGATCAAAAATCCTGCAGACGCATGGCAAAATTTGGGGCGCTGTTTTTATGCCTGAATGCAAAAATGGACGGAATATTACAGCGGGTAATAGTTCCTCTTTTCAACACGAATGATGCTCGGCTCGTCTTTCAGAGAGAAAGAGCGAGCGGCGATTCACAACCTGCGTTCGACTTGGCCACGAGGAGGAAGAGATTCAAATATTGGTGGAATTAGAAGCCGGGAATGATACAGTATGCCTCGAGGGTCGAGAGAAGGAGGTACATGAACCAGACGGAGATAAAGATTACCACGGCAGAAATCTTCCACCCGATCGGGCCTCCCAGTTCACCGCCGATGCGGGAGTTAAATCTGAAAAATAGAATTTAAATTTAAATAAATTTTAAAAAAATATTGTCGAGAACCAAGGAGCACCTCCTGAACTGCAAGACAATCAGGCAGATGATGGAGCCGATGATGAACATGAAGACGGAGAAGGCGAGCGAACCCGCGTTCACCCTGCAGAGATTGGAATGAGAAGCGAAGAACCCCCGTCGATACCTGAATACAGTGCCGTTGAAGGCGTGATAAATGGCGGCGATGGCCCATGCGATTCCGATGCCGAGGAAGACGTTCACGGCGTTACTACCTGCAATAGAACTCCATCTCGAATCAGTTTTATTTATAGTCAAGTACCCAATATTCGCACACTCTCAAGTACAAGTGATATAAAGAATGTGCACATAAGAAACGTTGTCTCTCGACAATGGACAACCCTTACCAGTAACATTGACGATCGACGAGTCCGCCGTGGAGTCCTGCATGGCGGCGGTGCGCGAGGCGAACGTGTCTGAAACATTTTTCTTTCGATCGTGAACCCATCTATTATACACAGCTGAACTCCAAATCTTCTTTACTCTGTGCGCGAAAGCAATAGATTCGTGAAAAGGCGGGAATTTTGACGATGTTGGCAATATCCGTCTACCTGGCACACTGGTCCCCATGGCGACGAGCGAGATGGCTGTCACGGCATCCTATAAAAAAATTAGGTCGTTGAAATTATCGTAGCCATAATTTCCTAATACGCTGAAAACAGACCTTGATTCCCAGGGTGCATCCGAAGTGCGACGCGAGATCTCCGATGAATGCAGTCAGGACGCCGATCATGAAGATGGAGACAACGAAACACAGCCAGCCTGGAGTTGATTTTATCCATTAGCTAGAATAACTAGGCAGTCTACCATTATAGTAGTCGGTGGGGGGGATGAGGGCGAAGAGCAGCTTCCACGGCAGTGACACGTAGTGCATCACTCGCTCCTGCATCGTTATCGTACCGTCGCCGTCTGGAACAAGAGCAATCGATTGATGTAAGAAATTAATACTCCAAGTATTTCCCTGGCTCTATGATCGAAAATGCGAAGTGGATCCTCAAATTCAAAGGGTTGATTGAGTACTTGAACGTTGAAATTTGATTGAGTTCTCAAATCCCAGATAAGTCTTTCAACGGACTAACCATCATCAGCATTGAAAGCCTCCTCGAACTGCTGCTTCCACGACGACGTCCCCACCATCAGCGACGTGTTCGCGTTGACGAGCATCTTGTCCACGAAGTTCTATAAGGCCACGTTTTCGTTCTCCAAGCGCCTTGCACCAACCTTGAACTCGTGGTCTTCCGTAATGACAATCTTGCAGCGTTTGATCGCGCTGAGGACGGGGCGGCCCTCCAGGGCTTCCTGAAATATATTTATTTTTATCCAGGGAGTCTGCCACATGGAATTATAACAGATACACGCCGTATTGTCGAGAACCAAATGTGAGTCGTACTTCGAATCAGATACCGTGGGAATTAGACAGCCCTTGATTTATTTACCTTGTCATCGGCCAATTCGCTCTCATCCCGATGCCAGATTGGCTCTCCAAGCTCGAGGGAGAAGTCTTCGCTCTTTTCGTACTCGTCGTCGTTGACGATCTCTATCCGAATGTGGCCCCTGGAACAATCAATATCCCAAATCCCTTATATCCCTAACTTATTCTGGTTGTCCTCGAATCGGAGCACTCCCTCCTGCGCGACGTAGTCCTTGCCCTGAAAGAGATCATTCCTCTGGTTCCCTCATTTTCTGTTCTCACCGCCTTGGCCGCTCCGTCGACCGTTTTGAAGGGAATGGAAACGGCTCCGCGAGCACCGCGAGTACGGATGATCTGGAATTCAAAATTATAAAAAAATTCAACACTTTTCTCTTCTCTTTTTATAAAAAAATCATAGAGAACCAAAGGGATTACAAAATTTCAATAAAAACAATACTTCAAACCTCAGCAATATAGAACCCGCTGCTCTCGGGGACTTTGAATTTCTCGCTGTCGAAACCGAAGGCGCCCGCGTGGTCGTCGTCCACGATGAGAACTGTCGCAGTCGAAGCCGCGCCCAGTCTAAAATATCAATCGATATTGTCGAGAACCAAGAGGAGCGGGAATTAGATACCCTTAGGTTCTCGACAATAACAAACCTGCATGCGATTTCGCCCGGTGGCGGTCTCGAGGGTGCGCGAGGGTTTGTGAAGGCGCGCACCTAAAAAGTTCATTGAAGAAGCATGCCGATACTTTCTCTAAATCGAAAATACGCTGCAGTCTGGGGAGAATTTTAGATTGCCACTGCACGAATTCTGCCGACCTGGCTGAGCTTGACGAGGAACTGTTCGTCGTCCTCGTAGATGTCGTTGTCGACGATGGCGATGGAGATTTCCTTCTCTGTCTCGCCCTCGTAGAATGTGAGCGTCCCCTCGACGTGCTCGAAATCCGAACCAGCCTGAGCCGTGTCCTCGTACTGCAACATTTTCGCATATTTTTATTTCGAGTTTTGAGTTTAAAAAAATAGGTAAACTAATGATAAATATTATCATTAACATTAAAATAATTAATTGATTATCAACCGTCTTATAGTGGACGGTGACAGTGGATGCTGCGTGCGTCGATCCTCGATCAACGACGACCTTGACGGCGACGTTGCCGACGTTCTCGAGGCACATGTAGTGAGCTGGGTCGAACCTGTCGTGACCATTTATTCAACGTCAAGACCCCCGACATACTGCACGGTGACGAAGTCGTTCTTGACTTCGGCGGCCTCCACGAGGTTCTTCGTCTTCTTCTTCAGCTTCGACGCCGTGATGTCACCGCCTCCGAGGAGCTTTCGAGTGGCCTGAATGAAATATTGCAAGATTGATATGAGCTAAATGCAGTAGCGAGAATCGTGATTGACCTGTATCCTGTAGAAGGCACGACTCTTCTTGGACTCCTTGACGACCTTCTCCGTTGCCAGCTTCTCGAGGTCCTCCACGTTGGCATCGGGGTGTTCACTTCGCATCGCGCGGAAGATCTACAGAATATTATTTAATTTAAATTAATTGTAATAATCAACAATTTTAAATTAACGGACCTCAAGATACTGCCGCCGGTGCTGCTCGAAGGCGATGGCATCAGGGTCGATGTTCTGGGTGAGGAGGGAGTGGCGGTGGTCGTCGAGGCCATTCTCCACGTGGGCTCCCTTCCCGATCTGGCGGACGGGCGAACGGGCCGAACGGGCTGTGTCGCGCTTGCGGAAGGAGGAAAGGGCGCCTGAAGGGGAGAACGATGTCAAAGGCTAATAATAAATGGCCGTGGATGGATGCAAATGAATAATCATTTTCGTATTCAGTCCATGGCGAATTTTCTTTCTCCCACTTCCTGTTTTGCGTACGACTAACAGTATTTTCGCTTGTGCTGAAGGCCAACCCTACCAGTGAAGAATCGGCGTCCGACATTTCCGGTGTACTGGTCCGTGAAGTAGGCGGATCCGACGGTGAGCGGGAAGAAGAGGAAGGTCAGCACGCCCTCCCACACCTGCAAGCAGCCATTTCTAACTACCAAATTAACCCCGATAATAGGATTATCGTTCGTAATTCGCAGTAAAACTGGGCGTGGAAATAAACCTCAATGATATTGGGCGAGAAGAAGCAGAGAATGAGGTAGAGCCACACGTAGGCAAACGTTGCCCACGCCACCTGGATGAGAGGAGATTAGTGAAGCCTCTCTATTCGTGTTCCTAGTTGAAAGCACCTTTGATCGTCTGAACCTTTGCTCTACGTCTCTCTTGGTTTCGCAGAAAATATACACGCAAAGTTCAATGAGCGCATTCTTTGATGGCTTCAGATAAATACGCAAGTTCGCTTACCGTAACCCAGAAGACATCGAAGTGTTCGATACGACGTATCTGCGTGGATGGAATGGACCAGATGCAGATGGCGATGATGATGAAGAGATTGAAGGCCGCCGATCCGACGATCGTCGAAGGGCCGAGGTCGCCCGCCTCGAAGTTGTTGCCGAAGATCTCGATGACGGAGAGGAGGATCTCGGGGGCGGAGGAACCTGAAGATTGCGATATCTTTGTCCGTTATTCCGTTTAGAGAAAGTCCGAATTGGAGTTTGCGCACTTATAGCTCGATAAGAGAAAGTTTCTTCACTTTTCACTTCTTCGGTTCTCGACAACTTCTGTAGTCGTCGAGTCAGTTCAACAGTTCAATATCAAAATGAACTGTTGCTCAGAACTGTAGGTCGATCTATTTATTATCGACTTGCTGTTGATTTTATGGGAATCGACTCCACCGCGCTAAATGTGCTCTACTTCCGCATCGGTTAATCAGACGATCTTTCAATTTACGACCCTTACCAAGTGCCATGAGCGTAAGGTTGGAAACTGTCTCGTTCCACACTCGAATGTAGATCGAGTACGGCTCCCCCGTCACCTTCTTCATCTGAAGAGACAATCATCGGGAAACTGTAAATGGGCACAAATGCTTACCTTCACAGACTTCTCCTGTGAAGTAATCACTTCAATAGCTGACATAAAGCGATCGGCAACGATCGAAACACCGAAGAAGAAGTAAAACATAAGGAGGAGATAGACCACGGCACGGAATGCCTTTGTGAAGCCAGAGATCCCGTGCTCAATATGCTAATTTAAAATGAATTTTGAAATCGATTTTTGCGCGAAATTCAAGATTTGGGAGTGTCTAATACCTGCGGCTCCCACACGGGCAGGATTAGTCCGGGCGAACACGGCTTGGCCTCTGTGCATTTCTAAAATGGTGGGAATGATGATGTCCAGGCCTCGTTCATTTATTTACTTTAGTATCATTGTGGGGCTCTCCCAACGCGAAACTCTCCTTATTCCCCGGGATGCTGCCGCGATGAACGATGTTTACCACTGCAAATTAGTGGTGGATACAAATGACGTCGGAGGACTCACTGGTGACCTCCAGGTCCCTTTCTTCGCTTTTGGCCGCGGCCAGCGAAGAGAGCAACAAACTGAATGGATTATTTTCGTTTTCTAAATTCAGAGTTTGACGGTAAACAAGCACTATCTAAATATTTAAAGTACTTCCACTTACAGCCCAAAGGCCAGCAGGCCCGCGGCCTTCGCTGTATTCTTCATCTTTTCTTGTCTACCCGAGAAGCTGCGACTAGATCGGCTCGATCGCTCTGGAAGCATAACTTCTTGGCGCAGGGGGATGCAGGAGTCCCTACATTTCCAGCGATTCCGCAACTACGCCTGTCGTGACTCCATCGCCGCTAATCTGCAATGAATGTAGTGGTAGAGAAATGGGCGAGGCGCGCGCGTTCGACTCGATGGATGTCTTCCAGGAGGATACAATGCAGGGAGAGGAAAGACAAAGGAACGCCCGTTGTTTCTGGTGCTGGGCCGCGAGCTCACAACAATTTGGTTTCCTTCTTGCCTCCCAAACACTGCGGGAGGCAAGAAGCCATTTGGAAACAGGCCCAGGAGTATTTTCCAAGCTCCGAGAGCATTTGGCTACTATGCTGAGTAGGCTCCTTGGTGATTGTACCTAATCCGCGCAGTCAGACAAAATGAAACAAAGTAGAGAGAATTGGCTCTCGCAATTTGTGGGAACTTGGCTAATAACCAACGCTAATGGCTGTCTGCCTCTTTCGAGTGGGTCGAGTCGGCAACGCGCGGGCTGCCGTTTCTTGCGGTCACGCTGAGACTACCTGGGCGTAGTCAAAATAGTCGCCCTCCTTCCCTCCACTCGGCGGTAATCACATTATGGCCGCAGCCACGCCACCCGCCCAATCGGCCACGAGCAAAGGAAAGGCACTCAAACTACCCCACTATCGACTCCCGTAGATACAACAACGAGAAAGAACGGAAGATCAACCAGAAACGTGGAGGAATGAATAGAATCAGGGATTTTAACCAAAAATCAAGAAGTTCTTCCAGAAATAACGAGGTTCACGCAGAAACAAGTTTTCAATCAGAAAATGAAGAAGTTGATGCAGAAGCGATGAGGTTGGCCCAGAAAAAATAACGGTCCATCCAGAAACACACGTATGATGAACAACGAACGCACGCGTGCGAATTATGCTTGAACAGGCCCCGTAACCGATCTTTAGTCCCTTTTGCATTCTCATCATTCTACAATGGACACGTCAGAAGAGAAGAGGAAGGGGGACAGGGCTCGGCGCTGTTCGGTCTGGAGAGAGGCGAAGTAGAACAAACAGAGCTGGAATGACTCTTTTTACGGGACGAGCCGAATTATGACCCCAGTGCCAGGGCTCCCCAGCAAGCGATGCTAAAGACCCAGGAAAAGGGAGTTGTTGTGGACACTTGGCATAGTCCCCAAAAGAGTCATTGCTCGGGGTCCCGGAAGCGAAAAAGGTCCTGAACGAGGGGCGAGCTGCCCCTTCAAACTCGACAATGACGTCCGGCCTAGAAGGATTCCCCCACTCGAACAGGAGGATGAATCATGTGCGGGCCCCCGAGACCCCATCTAATCCGAAATGTCAGGAGCGGCCAACCTTAGTGGAGGGAAAGGCAAGAAGGTCTTCTTCTTCTCCTCCTTCGTCTTGGCTCTCGCTCCATTGGGTCTTCGTAATTCTATCGCCTTTTTCGTCCTGCGGTCTCCTAACACCTCGGTGTCTTGCGACAAGAGAAGATGAACGGCGAGGAGGTACGTGTCGGGGGCGGGTCCCTTGGGAGGAACGCGCCTTCCTTCTCTTCCACAACCCCGAGGAACTCTTCTTAGGGAGTGAGATAAGAGTGACAGTAGAATGACACAAAATGGGCTCGAAATAAATGCTGGAGCCCTTGAAGGCCCCTTTGGTGACAACCAAAAGGACAGAGGATTTCTCATGTTACAAATGTGCGCGCGCCTTGCAGCTGTAGATAGAACACAAGCAAGGAATTAGGCTAACATCATCGACTGACAATATTGTGCAGAACCCACGAGGTGGCAAAGTACTTACTGCGTTTAGCGAACGATGACTTTCATATCAGCGCGACCTTTCGGTCTCTAGAGCCGATTTTTGGCAAACCAGTTCAGATTGGTCGTTACAATTAGACAAACTCCTGAAAACGGCCGCTTTCAAATCCACGTTAGCGAGAAGAAAATCACAGCGGAATTTGTTACGCGCGTACTCGTCACCTCTTGGGTTCTTGGCAATAAAGAGCCTCGGAAGGCTGTGTACGAGAGCTTCACACATGGACTCGCAGCGGGAAAGTTTACGTGAACCAAAGACCACTTAGGAGTTCGACGAGGGCGCTTCTTCGCTTCTTCAAGTGGCTTTTATAAACCCACGCAGAATGATGAGATCTAAACTATTTCCCCCACCGTTTACTTGCACTCAAAAGATTCGAGGATAATTGAACAACAACCAAAAACGCGGCCAGTCATCGCTCAAGAATGGGCGTTCTCTTCCCCCCATCGTTTTTGTCTTTCTCTCGTGGTGGAATGGGAGTTTATTTATTGCTTTTCCGCCTGGAGAGAACGAATCTCGTCTGCGGCCTTATGGCCACAAGAATTTATGAGCGACAGAGGTAGAAATACGAAGAAGACACAATCAATCCAAATTGCGTCCAGTTGCACTCAAGATTGCAATACATCAAGAGTACACGCGTGACAGGACGTACAGATCTTGGCATATTCAGAACATTTAAGGCGGGGTCGTTGGACTCGAGAACGATGAAGAGCAACTGTGCTGAATTCGGTCGGAAGTTGGGATGAGCTGGTGATGTTTTTGACGATTTTTTTGCAGGAATGAGAAGGATGAGATCGGTGAGGTGCGTGCAAAAAAATGGCAGTGGATCCAGAGACAAAGGAGATTCGGGCCCGTGGCCCCGGCATCACTCCTCTTTTCCCTCCACTCATCACTCGTCACGTTATTCCCGTGGCTGGGAGAGCCTTCCTTTCAATCCCTGCGCCCATCAAAATTGGAGAGACTAAAGGGAATGACCTGGGATCTCTGGGGCGAAAAAGCCAACAGCTGTCCAGTGTTCGATACGAAAGGCAACCAACGGGGCTGGGTCGAAGCAAAACAACCGCCTGAACTGATTGGCGGTGCTTGACCTTGGGCTCGTCTTCTCGGCCGGCTCGAATTAAGTTAAACGACGACAACTCCTTCTCCCTTTCGGATTCTCTCTCTCGTCCCTCTCCGCGCACCCAACAAGTGATTACAGAACTTGAATGCGACGCACCGCCACTCAGCCCATTCCTCCCTCTCCTCCCCTCCCCTCCACCCTCTCCAAATACTCGATCAGTTCGAAATGCTTCCTAGCGGTTAGCCAAGATTGGCCGAGAGAGCGCGACAAGGCGAGAGACGCAGACACGCAGAACGGGGATTTCGGTGCTGATCAATTTACGGACACCGCGAAGGAGTGATGTGATGGCCGCTGCCGAATTACGATGGCTCCTCCTCCCCCTCCTTCAAGGTCGGCGAGAATGGATTGGGAGGATGGTGACCACTCTCTTCTTCACTCTTCCGCGTTGCACTGGGGTGGCATCGAAGATCAAAGAATATTGGATCCCGAACGAAGGCGAAAGTTAATGATGGAAGACGGGAAATTGAATAGTTTCCAATGAGAAGGAGGCCTTCATTTATTCTATTAGCGCGTAAAATAACAAAGAGGCGAAGAGAGGGTGGCACCTCCTTGGAACGGAAAACAGCTGTATCAGTGCGGGCGGGGGTAAAGCGATCCAAGAGAGAGAACCCGATCCCCTTCGCCCCCCGCCCCCGGAGAGGCAGTTTGGGGCAGTCTCCCCTCCCTCCCCTGACTTGTGAGAGGGGGTAGGCCAAAATAATGGGACAAAACGACGCCTTTACTAGACTTTACTCGTCAAGCCGTTCCTCGGCCCTGCTGCATAATAGGGGCCATGGTGCTTATGTGGAAGGGGCACACACAACTGCCCACGGTACAGGCGAGACCGTGGCAGGAGGAGGTGACGTTGGCGGCGGAGCACTTCTGCAATAATCATGATCAGTCAGAGATCAAAGATAAAGATCCAAAATTCTAACGATATTAAAAGTATAGTTTTGTTCCGCGCTGTTTCCAATTGCACCCTGATCTTTTACGAACCTCAGCGATAATCATGCTCGCCTCTATACATTTTGCAGATTATTCTTAATTTCCCAATGTTCTAAAGCTATTGGATAGCGGACTTCCACAAAGTATCGGGAAACCGAAAAATAAGACAAACCTGGACGTTGCAGAACTTGGTGAAGACGTCGAAGGGCGTGGGGAAGCCAAGCCGAGTGAGGGAAGCGAAGTTGGCACAGACTCCAGTGGAGGGATCGCACGAGCCAACCAGGCCCCCGCAGTCCCTGTCCCCTCGACAAGGGATGGCGTCGATGAAGTTGCAGTTGCACTGAAGAATGTAGATATTGTACGTTAGGGTTCTCGACAATGAAGATAACCCTATTCGGTGATCCGAATTCCAACATCTGACGAATTTCGCAGAATTTGTAGCATTTTGCTCTGGGCAAAAATCAAGGCACTAGATTCCCCAAAATACAGTATCACCGTTCCGGCGAAAGGTCCCATGCACATGCCGCCGGTGCCGCAGTCCTCATTCACGTAGTACCCAGACATGGAAACGCAGGAAGGACGAATGGCTGGTGGAGGGGAAGGTGGAGGAGGATGAGGAGTCGTTAGAGAAATACCTGCACCTGAATGAATTCCTCTATTTCTATTCGTTTCTTTACTTACCTGAAAGTGCCGGAATGTCATTGGACACAATGGGAAGGAGCGTTGTGGCTGTGGTTGTTGACAGGACCTGCATGGAGCACGATAATTATTACAATACATTGACAAAAAGCTTACAAATCTGTTTTTTAGCTCGCACTTACTCTGCGAGTTAAAATTGTGGCCTTATTGTTAGGACGAACAAAAGATCTCACCTTCCTCCTCCACATTGGTTTGAGTGTCATCTGTCGTGGTTCGGGACAGGAGCAGGTGCCGGATCTCCGTCTTGTACAGGGCGCAGGGGCCGCCTCGACCACGTTCCTCGTGATGTCGTCGTCTCCTTCGCCACTTATCATCGTCTTCAGGAATTTGGCCGCGGCTCCCATGAGAAGGCCGACTGTTTGCCGCCCCTGAAACATGGAGATGGAGCTATGTACATTCCTGACATTTAATTTTTTCGTTACTTATCCATTTCGAAACCACGCTGTTCGGTGAGTTAAACGAATAAACGAGGGATCGAAGCCGCAAGCCATTACTCAGCGAAATCGTGCTACTTTTTATTCTGCCGTAAATATTCCCCGACTCACAAACTGCCCTGCACACATGCATTTGGGCCCTCCGTCCTCGGACTCTCCCTTCATGCAAAAGTTGCCCGTGTCGTCGGAGGCCCCGCAGTCGTCACTGGTTCGGCAAGGAGTGAACATTTGGCATGCATCCTTGAGAGTCGTTGTCGGAACTGCGATACACTGCAAAGTTTATCGGTCCTACGAAAACATACGCTCAATTTCCGGTTTTGAAAATCTTGCTTCACATCATGTTCCTTTGTTTAATGTCGAGAACCCTTGGCCTTCTAATTCCATGGGATTCTATTCTCGGTGGCTATAACAAACAACGATCGTCAGAGAGATTAATACACTAGATTGTGTCAGGGCCCTGGGAAATAAAAGCGGGTTTATTTCCGTCAATATTTTATCCGACGATGTATTGTGCCGCACCAGAGAACTTGTAAAAGACTTGTGCTGTTTAGCAGACAGCTCTCTTTGTATCTTCGAGGCGAAAAGGAATCTTAGGCTGAAATTTGGCACGCTACTTGACCATGAATTCCAGCCGAAGTGTGGAAGAAATCAGCCACAGATTCTTTATTGGCGCCGAGATATGTGAGGCGGAAATTTCGACTCACGGAACGGGATTTACAAGTTCTCAGCCGCCGCAGTAAAGTGTCTCGACCTGAGGTCAAGGACGAATCCCGACCTCAGGTCAGGATTTGCCCGTTTTGTATGGGAGGTCGGGTCTGAGGTGAGGTGAAAGACTCGAGCTTTCAGTCTCGACCTCAGGTGCAGATTCAGACGCGAGCGAGAGAGTGGTGAGAGAGTGTGGCA
>JACMIG010000183.1:0-22532 GCA_014805385.1 Levipalatum texanum
GGAGACTCGAGTGAGGATGAAGTGTGGGAGGGGAGGGAAGCAGAGGACGTGGCAGCCATGGGCCATTCTCTGAAGGGGAGAGGGGGAGGGGGAAGGGGGAGTATCTACCGTTGCCGTGAATCCGAGGTTGGCCCAGCAGCCGATGCATCCATCACAGGGCGTCTCGGGACAGGAGCACTCTGTTATCACTTTGCGATCACTGAAGGGAAGGGAGATGGAGGAGGGGAGGGGAGGGAGGGACTTGTATCGTTCGATGCGAGAGTAGAAGGCATCGTCACTCCATGGCAGAATGGACTGCCCTTGGTCGTCCCTGTACTGGTAGGAGGGGAGGGGGAAGGGGGATACCTGAGGGCTGCCGTCGGTTTGTACTTCCGCCCTGCGGAGTACTCACTGGAAGGGTCGTTGTGAGTGGTGGGGGAGGTGGCAGCTGATGGGAATGAACCTCCCTCCCCTCTCCCCCGCTCCTCACTCCCTGGTGGAAGGCCGTCGACGGCGGCGTTGTCAGCGTTGACCTCCCGGGTGCTCTTGACTCTGGTGAGTTTCCTCCGGGTGACTCCGATGCCTGAGACTCTCCTCTCCTCTCCACCCCCTCCTTCTTTTACCAGTCAGCTGTGGCGGAATCATGGATCTCTGTGGCCGATTTCGTATGGGCAACTCGCTCATTTCCTTGGCGGTCTTGACTGCCCTCGATCTTCCCTTGTCATCACTGCGCACGATTCGTTGCTGATTCCTCTTCGATACTTCAGATGCCGCAGTCTGAGGGGGGAATGGGAGAGGAGAGGAGGGGAAGGGGGAACCTTGTCGACGTGTTCGACAGAGTTCTGTGTTGGCTGTGTCTTGAGGGAGGGTTCATCCTTCCTCGGGTCTCCGTCCTCCCCTCCCTTCCCTCCTCCATCGACCACTCTCTGAGAGGAGGCCATTCACTTCATCTGCGCCCTCGAACCTTGGCGCTCTTGTCGTCGTCGACGCCTCCGCGGTGTCTGTTGTGGACTCGGAAGGGACCGTTGGACCCTCTCCTCGGGAGGAGGATGAAGGGGGGAGGAGGGGAGGAGGGAAGGAGTCACCCACCCGTGGGAGGAAGGCGGCCGATCCAGTGTCGATTGGAGACGTAGACTGCACTCGATCCATACACACAACATTGACCGATCTTCGAGTCGATTATTTGCATTTTCACTATTGTTTTCGATCGTTTCTAAAAATCGGGAAATGGGCTCGTGAGTGTTCCTTCGACCAGGCCAGTAGTCGACTTCCTTTCTCGCTCGCCGTCACTTGGAATGGGACTTCCCTCCTCCCCTCTCCTCCTTCTCCATCCTCGCCCTTCCTTCGTTGTCTACTCTGGTTACTGGCCGACGCCCTCGTCGTCATCTCATCGGATGACGTAGATAGTTCTCCAAGGCGGTGCTCTATCGAGTCCCTGGGACGTCTGTTTCGTCCGTTGGAGAGGCGAAGTCGTGGAGGGCGGGTGGAGGAGATAGCACAGTGCATGGCAGAGACGAGAGGGAGTGTCGGCAGAATGGACGGCTCATCCGGAAGCCCGCCTTACTTCCCCTTCCACCACATTATTTATAGTTAGAGAAAATACGTGATAAATACATAAATGAATTTCAAGCACGAGAGGAGACAATTCGCCTCGTCGGGATACTGGAACCTGTTTGGAGTCGCCGAAGCACAGCGTTATAATATTATGTAGGATGTCCGACTCAGTACGAGAGGCGTCGGAGAAAAGCACGGGTGGTCCCCCTGGCTGCGGCATACGGTATTTAGATAAAGTCAGTTTGTGATCGTCATTTCGCGGCTCGGTAAGTTCCATCTTGTATTGTGGAATCTACCGTAGTCTCGAACGCCGTGGCTTCGTTCTAGCAGTGAAAGAGAGTTTCGTTTGACTTTTTGTCGTAGGATGAGACGTCCTCGTAATGGAGTTTCGATCGATCATCTGCACGATTGATCACTCGACGACGTTTAGTTCGGTATGCGGATGATATCAGTTCTCCTCTTTGACTTTTGGTCCCCCAATCAGACCATTTCAACATAATTAAGAATGATTTATCGATGTTAGATGGTAGTTCAATATCCGGGAGCGAGTCTTGCAGGGGGACAGTGGTCGCATGCTCCCTCTGCTCCATTGGGACCGGGGTTTCCGTTCTCTCCAGAAGGTCCGGGATGTCCAGGAGGTCCCTTCTGCCCTGCCTCTCCAGCGGGTCCAGGCTGTCCATTCTCTCCGTCCCGCCCAGGGGCTCCGGGCTTTCCAGGGAGACCGGGAGATCCAGCCTTGCCCGGGAGACCAGGAGGGCCAGGAGGAGCATCGGATCCGGGGAGAAGCTTTCCGGGCTCTCCGGGTGCTCCCCTCTGTCCAGGTCCTCCAGGCTGTCCGGGTGGTCCTGGAGGTCCTGCCGGTCCCTGGGGGCCAGGAGCACCGTCGTTTCCATTGGAACCGGGGTTTCCGGGGGATCCGTCCTGTCCAGGGGGTCCAGGGGGTCCAGCCATACCGGGTGCAGCCTGGCAGGGGCACTGAGGGGGGACGGGGAGGAGTCGGTCGTGGAGCTCGGCATCGGGACCGGGGGCACCGGGTTCTCCGGGTCCGATTCCAGGTGCTCCGTCCTTTCCAGGGAGGCCGGGGGGTCCATCGGGGCCAGCGGGTCCCTGCTGGCAGGTGCAGCACTGAGATTCCGCCTGACGAGTCACACGGAGGAGGACGTCGAGGGAGTCCTCGGGGCCTTCGGGGGACATGTCCACCATCTCCCTCCACATGTCACGAGAACGGGCTTTGCAGTACTCCACTTCTCCCTGTGATACGGTAGTGGGTGAGGATTGGGGGTGGGTGAGGGGGGTACCTGGACGGTGGCTTGGAGTGTCTGGATGTAGTGGAAGACGAGGGGGAAGGTGAGGAGGCATGCGGACACTGCGACAGTGGAGAATACGACAGCAGTGAAGGCAACTCCTCGGAGGGAGCCGTTCTTGGCACTCATCTCCAGCCACTTTCCCTCCCGCCCTCCCCTCTCCCCTTTTATACGGCCACCGTCGCGGAACCGCGGCCGCTGCCATTGGCCACGCCCCCTTCTTCTCCCCTTGGCGCTCCACCAAAGGGGAAATTGGGTACCATGGGGATTCCGAAAGGCAAAAGTCGAATAGAACATGTACAAAGAGACCCAAATTAGACTCGCTGACAATGAGTGGATAGGAGAAAATCTTAACATAGGTATGCATATCCGCAGCGACCGATTCCTCCATCTGCAACCTATTCCATGCCAAGGTGGTAGGATTGCAATCAGTATGCCTTTGCCAGGACAACTGAAGTACCACATGCGCTACGATCTGCGTTAAACAACGATGAGAAGGACACAATATAAGAGGGGGCCATAAAAAAATAAACGCAACTGACGAAATATTGTGCAATACGAGAGACGCAGAGTGCCCCCCATTTCTCTGCGTCTCTCGTATTGCACAATATTACAAATTTTTTGTTTATTTTTTAATGGCAGCCTCTTATATGCACAACAAGCGATTTGGAAACATGTTTGCTTCAAACTGTCTGGATAGATTGTGATCCGGATACGGCCGTTAGCCGTTCAGAATGAATGAGCTAGAAATAAATGTATGGAGAAATTAAATACAGCTTGAAATAAATATATGGTGCCGTAAGTTCCGCATTCCCTACTGTAAACTTGCAGTGGGTGGGCTAGATCAGTTCAATCGTTGGATAGAGTTGACTTAAATCACCCACTTTTTACTCGAACCTGGCAACGGAATTTGGTCCGCACAAAGGAAGCCAGTTCATCATACTAATCAGCAACCTTCGTGGCAGTCCACTCCGCCTGTATCAAAAGGGTATCAGCACGGATGTACATTGCACATCTCACCGAACGAGATACCGTCCATTACGAGATGGATTTGACAAAGCGAGACGCACAAATTATAACCTTCCCGTCGACAACGCAGTGAACTGTCGCAACACCGAACGAAATATCGGAAAACATTACAATCTCACAGGACTTCGATTTTTTTGCGAATGACAAGACATTACACCTTTGTATTGTAGTTTCCGGCTACATGCCTGACCACATCCCTCTTCGTTGTTCAGAGTGTTCCGCTTTATTTAAACCCCTGCTGCTGTTAGCTTCCGATTATGTACGATTACGGTAATTGCATTTTAACTGTTCCCCATTCAACCTTGCTTGAAATACAAAATCTTTTGCAATTCTTGTATTATACCAAGAACAAATAACAATAACAATCACGGGCTTAGTGCTGCTTCTTTCGGAACGAGCAGCCTTCCGTCAGGTGAGCCTTGCCACCAGTGGGCTGGCAGAGGACGGTGTTGCATCCGACGCAGACCACAACCGACTGTGCGTGGCTGAAAATTAATCAGATTACAATAAGCACCCATAACAATCGACCCCAGATTATGTGGTCAAAATACTAACGCGGTTCACCTGACCCATATGTCAAAAAGAACAATGCGTTTAAATTTCGATAGTTCCTCGTCGATTCCAATAAACGATACCGCAAACGATCATAGATCGGAAAAAAATTATCGGAACAATAGTAATAGAAATGGTGATATATTTTGGGATATGAAGTATTAAGCGTAGCTCGGAATTTTTGCACACTTCCGTATTACAATAATTCGTATGCTTAGAACCCCCTAATCTTGGGACATCCTGCACATCAAGTGCGTGAAATTCACTATTCGTAGAGTAAACCATGCTGACACAATTTCGGCTTACGGTACTCTAGAAGCCTACGGAAGTTTAGTTTTCTTTAGCGTTTTCATAGAAAAAATTGCATTAACGGATAAAGGTGTACCTGAATACGGTGGTGATCTTGTAGCATCCGGGGCACTTAACATCCATGAAGTACGAGTTGGGGTGCTGAACAAGCCTCTTCAGCTTGCACTTCTCGCGCTCCTTCTCCGGGTCGGGGTGCAGAAGATCACGGGCGAGAGGCATGTTTATCCCAGAGAGCAAGTTGTCGCTGGAAGAAGCTTATTTGGATAAATTGAACGTCGGCAACGCTTTTAAGTTGCGAAGTGGTAACATTGTGCAATCTTCACCGTGACGGCACATTTCGTAACATTGAGAAATTAAGTCGAAACAGCTAAATCACGCATCACTCCGGCCATCTAGAATCCTTCTAATGAAAAAGATCGCATGATAAAAAAATATTCGCATCTTTTGTACATAAATACACGGGTAGAAAAGCATTTCAACGGTCGTCGAAGATTGGACCGCAGTTTTTGAGCGCCTGAGTATCTGCGGAGCGCTGTAGGGTTGATGTGAACTATTCGCGTTGGGACCAAAAGAGATGTGTAGTTTGTAGTTACACGAATAGTGCTGCGTGATACAACCGCGTTTCCTTTCACTGGTTTTACAGGTAAACGTGCTGAAATAATATGTCGGTATAGTAGGTTAGACACATCCCGGTCATTCTCGAACTATTTCCCTCTCCACTTTAGCAAGTCGTCATTTCAGACCTGGGAACATGGCATCGAACGTGCTCAAACGTTCGTTCTCCACTAGCAGCATTTCTCGAGCCGGCCAGCTCGTGAAAACGCCGATCCAGGTACGCAGTTGAGCCAAGAATGCAGTAAAACTTACAATTGCACTTTCTTCATCATGCATGTCGTGTACGTTTGCTTTTCCTTGGTGCTCGAAAATCACACGATGAAATGACGAGGAGCTTCTTCATCTCGGTCCGCAAATATTCAAAATGATCAATAAGCAAATAGGTGGTAACGATACATCGGTAGAATTGAGGAGTGGTAATTGGTTCTACATTTAGGAAACAAAAATCGATTTTTCTAATCTCAAGCCATATCATGTTTTAGATTTGGTTTTTGTTTGCTGGTTTTTATTAGGTTGATTTCCCAGTTACTATAATTCGACGCTCTGTTCTTAGTGTATACAGTTGCCAACTAGCTTAAGGTATTTATAATGATTTTCAAAACTCCTTGTTTAGCGAGTCTCTAAAGATTCTTCATCTTTTGCAGGTTCATGGAGTCGAAGGGCGGTACGCTGCGGCTCTTTATTCTGCTGCTCATAAGAACAACTCCCTGGACACCGTGGACAAGGACCTTCTGGCTGTCCGGGAAGTGCTTAAGCAGAACACGAAGTTCAGGGTAGGTCCATTTCAGGGTAGGTCCGGTGAATAACTGCCATCCTAGCACTCTAAACAAGGCGGCACCCTTACCGTGCCCTCATCAGATAGGCCATTTCGGCAGCTCTAAAAAGATCCATGGGAAAAGATTCTGCGACTTTGTTTTATGGAAGACATTCGATTTGGGGACACCACCCTCCAGCCAGGGCATAGGATGACATACGATGTAGTTATTGATTGTACTTCATGCAAATTCATGTAAACGTGGTGAACGTAATTTACAACTCACCTCAGTGAGGACTCCTCTCGGAGCAATACGATTTTCAGGAGTTCGTCCTTGACCCTACACTCAAAGCCACCAAGAAGAAGACCACTGTGACCGCTATCGCCCAGAAGCTGTCCCTCTCGAAGGAATCGACAAATCTTCTCGGACTCCTGGCGGAGAACGGCCGTCTGAACAAACTCGATTCCGTTGTCTCTTCCTTCGAGTCCATCATGCGTGCTCACCGCGGCGAACTCTTTGTCCAGGTTCGTCAAAAGTTCATTCCTAAACAATTGCATATGAATGTTGCTAGTGGTTATTTCATGTATCTAATTTTGTAATCGCAGGTGACTTCCGCTGAGCCTCTGGGAAAGCAGCACGAAGGCGCGCTCAACGATGCTCTCTCCAAGGTTGGCTAATTAATTCCCTGAAGTTTTCTCAAGTATGGCGGTTATTGGAAAACAAATATTTTCCATAGCAGTATGTATATTCGTGGGAGCGCTCCTTCAAAAAGCGTTCCGCGCGTGATTCAAAGATGAACTCCGTTATCTTCTTACGATGTTGAGTTCATTTCAGCTGGTGAAGAAGGGGCAGAAGGTGACGATCACGTACGCTGTGAAGCCCTCCATAATTGGAGGCCTTATCGTCAACATCGGCGACAAGTACGTCGATCTATCGATCGCATCGCGCATCAAGAAGTACAAGGAAGTCCTTGGATCTGCTGTTTAGATCGTCATTCATAGTATGTAGATACAGAGGTCGCAAGATAAATCTGTTCACGCACCATTTTGTGATTGTCGAACATCTCGCTACATTCCGTACATCAAACGACTCGTGATGTGACAAGCAGCATTAGTACGATTTATTGAGATAATGGAGTTTCGCTCAGCCTTTAGGATTCTAGTAGTGCACGATCACCGAATTGCATATTTTAGCTGAAATGGATTGCGAACTAACTCTTGAACGCACGGTATGATGGTAGTTCCAAACCCTTCTAAATTCGCGTTACGTACAAACTGTTCTCTTTCCATTAAAAATAGTGCTCTCTCGTCGTTTGCTCGCTGTAGAGCGTTTCGCACCTAGGTGTGAAATGAAGAGGGCTTTGGAACTGTCATAAAATCTTCAATGCCGTTGTAAAGTTTGTTGCCGCTTGGATTCGTGCCCGTCCGCGGTACGAATTGAATCATTGTCCGATAACGCTTGTCTACTAAAATCATAATATGCACAATATCTCCTGAATATTGAAACGACCACACGACCGATACATCTCATATCCACAGCCGAGAATCTGCTTCCATAATAACGTGCCCATCGTCGCTTCGTTGCATGTCGGACCATCTGGCCGAATATTCTTAAAAGAAATCGTAGTGCCATCGCTCTTAAGATTCGTGCAGTGCGCATGATTCGGATGTTCTGTTAGGTACTTTCGCCAATTTATGGCAGCCAGATATACTTGAAAGACGATAATGCTTTACGCCTTGTAAGAGTAATGTTTGATCTACCAGTCATTAAAAATACGGGCTACGGTAGAGGGTTGTGAATGGTCAGGTCCCCGCAATGAAAGCCCTGATAGTTTCCCGTAATTACGGTAGTAACTCGTCTCCTTGCATGCATGCATGTCTTCCTCTCCCGCCGTTTTATTCTAAAACGAGTGAATATTATCGCTCAATAATTATATATTATACTGAAAAATTCAATTTTTTTAAATGAATTGTCTCTGATAGCACTTGTGATGCATGAATACACAACATAAGCTTAGCCATAGTATAGTATTTCTTTTCCTCGAATGTTCAATTTTTAGAGTACAACCGAATGGACCAGCTTTATAATGGCGTCCAGCATGGCGACCATGTAAAGGCAGATTCTGCACTATACGACGTCAACGGAAATGATTCAGAATTTGAACACCAGGACACTCTTTCCAGTGAGTGTTCGATTGGTTCAACGATATTTCTTTTAGTAACAACGTCGACATATTAATTTAAATTTAATATTCAATGTTATATTTCCGTCTCGACAATTTCGCCCTTTCAGAATCTCTGATGAGTATGAATCTCGATATGGGGGAGCTGGGAGCAACTCAACGTACTTCTCAGTACGGGTTTAACAGCATGCGTCGCCGACCAGCGCGCATCAGAGCAGACATCCCATCTCTTGTTTCTCATGCTGATCACGCTAACATTGGCTCAGGGAATTCCGATAACTACTACTACCATCATATACAGACTCGCCCGAGAAACGAGGTTCTTTCAGCTTTTATACTTTATGTGCAGAGTTTTTTTGCAGACCAACGGCCCGATTCCGACGTACGGCGAGGGTTCATGCATCGCGACCAGTAACGGAAACCGCCCAGAGCGACGCGCCTACATATGGAGCGGAGAACTCCCCCCTCGCAGCTATTCACACCCTGTCTTCTCGTGTAAAATCTTCGTCGGAGGAGGTCAGATGATCTGTGAAAAATTGACATGACTCATTGTAGTGCCATGGGACATCAGTGAAGATGCTCTGCTCGAGGCCTTCTCTCCCTACGGGCCTTGCAAAGTCGAATGGCCTGGAAACGAAGCACGCTTCACACGAGTCATGCAGCATCGACAATCATCCCGTGGGAAAGTAAGTTTTCTACGGTACACAGCTGAGAAGTGATCATCTCTAGTTTTCGATCAAATAAGCGTGACATTGTGTGTTGTAGTATTTAATTCGCTGAAGTATTAGATGTTCTCAGAAATTCTATATATGTAACGCGAGAAGGAGCGACATTATTCTCCTCACTATAATGAAGAAAATAATCGTGTTGCAGGTGACTGGCTATGTCTACATGATTTTCGAAAAGGACATATCTGTCAAGAACCTACTCGAAGACTGCTCACAGGTCAGACCATTCATTCTTCGAAGATAGCACTTATTACAGGAATTCGGGTCGGCTGGAGAATGGTATTTCCGGCTGAAAGCGAAGCGGAATAATACGATCGAGACGAGACAAGTGCAGGTTAACATATCGCAAATTAGATGAACGCAAATAAACGAGAAAAGGTCCCTGTAAACAAGTTGTGAATATGAATAGATTAGATTCTGGATTGAGCCAAAGAATTTGCATCGTCCAATTTCTTTCGTTCCCTTTCTCGAGGAATTCCAAGTAAGAAAAATTGACGAAACAAGCATCCCAGACAGTGTTCTGTTGTCCCATGATATCATACTCACATGGGCTTGGCAGATCATACCGTGGGTGGTATCGGACGCTTCCTACGTCGACGATCCTTCCGCTCGTCTCGATGCCAAGAAAACAGTCTTCGTTGGTAAGTTGAAAATTTTACACTTAACTAGTAAAGCGTCTTTTAGGTGCTCTTCATGGAATGATCACCGCGCACGTTCTCTTCTCCATTATGAACCAGCTTTATGGGAAAGTTGTCTTTGTCGGAATCGATACCGACAAGTACAAGTACCCCATTGGTGAGTGAATTCTCATTTTTCATATTATATACAGTATTGAATAATGTTATTACGGAGAGGGAAGGGAAAGGTCATTGCAGGGTCCGGACGTGTCACATTCTCATCGCACGCCTCTTACTTCCGGGCTATCGAATGTGCCTTTCTGGAAATCAAGACGAGCAAGTTCAGCAAGCGCGTACAGATTGATCCGTTTTTGGAGGAAAGCGACTGCATGAACTGCCGCAAGGTAGGCATCTACTACGACTCACAACGTAATGGAGACATTTGAAGATGCCCGGTCCCTACTTCTGTCGCGATCGACTGTGCTTCCGCTACTACTGCTGTTCTTGCTGGCAGCAGCGCCACGCCGCAGGTACAGTCCACCTTATTAGCAATAACTAGAAGGTTATCTATGTATGAGGCAGCTGAGACAACTCCACCGGTATTTGGTAGTACTACCACATGGTTAGCCATGTAATAAATTTGAGTGGCTCGTTTCCATTTTAATTATTATGTCGACGTTGTTACTATCATCTTTTTAGGAACCCTGTTCGGAGGCCATCGCTATTTGACGCGCAATGCGCCTCGCACAAATCGAGACTTCCTCGATGTTTATAACCAGGGAAATTTTCGCCCGTAATGAAAACGGGTTTTGATGTACTACTTCATTTCTTCTAAAGACAGCTTGGTCGCATTTCTTGTAAAGTCTTTTAGATGAGCATGAATCCATTGTCCGTAATAACGCGTATCTTGTTCACTTTTGAGCTGTTCTATGTTTTAGATATTCTTCGAGCTGTACTTGTGTCGTTTCAATCAGAAGCTAATGTATGATTTCCACAAATTGCATCATGATTTAAGTTCGGCGTAGGGACGCCTACTCCTTTTCTCACGTTGATGTCGTGTTGTTGCACTTTGTCTGTTAGTCTTTCCATTCAGTTTTTACGTTGATGATTTCCGTTCTATAATAAGGTGAGTCTCCTCGATGACATGTGCACATTTTGCTGAACCTTTTCCAAGTTGTTCATGGTGGAACATAAATGTTTCGTTGTTAATCCCGAAGATTTGTTCGTCCAATGTAATTTTTGTTGTAAATGTTCTCTTAAAAGGTAAATAATTATCGAAAGGATCATAGTGAAATAGGATAGCCATTTCCTGAGTGGCCGTTGTTTATCTCGATGAGTGGATCGAATACTGTAACTTCTCGCATGGTCGAACACGCGAACCTGTTGCGGTTGCTCAGCCGCTGGGTTCTAAAACCAAAAGTTAATTTACATTTTGACAATAGTTGGAATAGAATTCGTCAATACGACTAATCATATCCCAGAAAAGTGCCGAGGTCATGATTCAAGACTCTTGAAGGTGTAAATATTGCGTCTTGACGGCTGAACGAGAATTGAGTCGGTTTTCGGTAATGGCTGTCGAATCCCGCCGTTAGAACTTTAACCAACTGAATTGTTCACATGTTTGATTTTCATACTAAGTCGAGCGTTCTTGCGTGCTGTTGGGGTGCCCATTAGAGGAATTCCTCGAGGAATGCGAATTTATGAGACTGACTGACCGGACTCCTCATGTCCCAGTTGGACTAAAGCATGGAAACACTTACTCGACCTTCTGACTGTATTTGCAATTTTGTCCTCAAAAATATTTACATGGGTTAGCCGGATATTACGTACTATTGAAAACGGATTTTGAATTCAATTTGGGCTTAAATCCATGCGAGCTTTTCCCCCAAACATCCAAGATATTTGGGCTTTACGGATTGCTACTCTTAATTATGTTCCAAGAAGTGCTGGTTTCCCTTATTTCATGATTTCATGGCGATGTATTGCTCGTATTCATTTTAAATTCAATTAAGGTATGAATCCGATCAGCGGGGCTGTGACGGTTGGGCGAGTAGCATGCTGCGAATGCGGAGTTGCTATCGAGCCGAATGCGATGAACATGTGTGCCGCCTGTCTCTCCTCCAAGATCGACATCACTGAGGACATTTCTCGTACATGTCAGTGTCTTTTGTGTTACATGACGCTTCATTTTCCCCGTTCAGCCACTCTTCATCTCTGCAAGTTTTGCAATCGATACTTCGTTCCTCCTTCGCAATGGCTGCGAGCAGAGCTGGAAAGCAAGGAGCTCCTCTCCATTTGCCTTAAAAAGCTCAAGCCAACACTCACTAAGGTGGTTTTTTATTTCCGCTATCTCAATGAGCAACTGATTGTGATCGGCCTTTAGATTCGTTTGATCGATGCCGCCTTCGTCTGGACTGAAGCACACTCTAAAAGAGTCAAGGTTCGCCTCACTATACAGAAAGAAGTATGGCGCTATTCATTTTATTTTTCCACACGAATTTACCCAGATACATAATGGTGTCATTCTGCAAGCTGCCTGCATCGTAGAATTCACCGTTCACGGACAAATGTGCGATGATTGCCGAAGAGTGGAGGCCAAGGACTTTTGGCGAGCCTGCGTTCAGGTAGAGTTTATATTTATTAGAAAACCCAACAAGATTACATAAATCCGGATATAGCGATCATAGGCTTCTTACCCACGCGATCTCAAAAACAACAAAATTCAAGCTAAATTTGATTCCTCCTCCTCCTATTCCCTGAATGGAGGGGAGTTCCGCCAAATAGCGTTTTTTTTCGGGAATTTCATCCATAAAACGAATTCGTAGAATCTATTCCTATAGCTCACTTTGAAGCTAATGGAATGGGTTATTCCATGAGGGTACCGCTTTTATTCCCGGAACATCGTAAGGGTGCCGCCTAGTTTAGAGCTCCAGGATGACATTTATTCGCTGACTATACAGTAATGCAGGATTTGTATAACTCTGGGGTACCTTTAAATTTATTTTCTTTGCACAGCGCAGAATTCTTGTTCCGGGTCGTTTTCGTAGTTTTAGTGGAACCGTTTTTACAGGTGCGGCAAAAGGCCGAGTTCAAGAAGACTCTCTTCTATCTGGAGCAGCTACTCTTGAAACATGGGTCTCACGGAAACGCCACTGGAGTCAAACCGGTCCCGACGGGCATCGATTTCTTCTACGCCAAGCTTCAGGTTCTCCCCATTGTCTTGAACAACAAGCAGTGTTGTGATACTGATTTCCTCGTTGGAATATTCTTCATATTAGTCGGCGCATAAAAGATAGGTACCGCATAGGTGACTTTGAGGGTAAACCGCCAACGTCACCTATGCGCCGAAAACAGGCGAAATTGACGAAAAACCCCCCGCCGAAACACAATTTTGTCATAAACCCAACGCCAAAGGAGGAAAACGTGTTAGAAACCCACCGCCGAAACTTTTACCCGGTTCCAACCCTTTTATGCACTGATAATAGTTTTCTAGGACGCTCGACGACTCGTGGACTTCTTGCAGACTGTGCTGCCGTGCAAATATCACTACGCGCAGGTTTGCTAATTCATCTAATTTATCGTTCAAATTATCTTGAAGGAACTCGTTTCACACGATACGAAAAGCAACACGTACGACTACAAGCACACTTTCTGTGTGGAGATCGTCCCGATCTGCAGGTGCCATTTTGCCATTAAATGTCAACCATTCGATTTGAAGAGACAACGTTGTCTGCCTGCCCAAGCACGTAGCCCAGTCTCTCGGGAATATGAGCCAGGTGTCTCAGATCGATTCTCAACTCTAATTACTTGTTCAGGTCGTGGTGTGCCAACGTGTTTCTAATGTTATCTCGCTTATTGACCCTGCAACTCTCCAGATTGCCGATGTTCAAGGAGTTCAGTTCTGGAGGGATCCATTCGAGTCCCTCTGCACTCCGAAGATGCTCACACAGGTGAGTGAACATAAAGTACAGTCGTAATGCTGTACATGCAGTTCTATGTCATGGATGTTGAACCTGTGGGAGAGCTCAAAAGAGGAGTCGGCCATGGGTACGTGTCCAAGAAGCACGAGCAGGCTGACGTCTGGCTCGTTCGATCCAATGAGGTACGCGCGCTTTCCTGTTAATTCTGATATTTCTGGATAGGTGGGAATGAGCGACGTGTCTCCCATCTGCTCTCGAACGCATCTCGGACGCCTCCTCGCCCCTGGGGACAGCGTTCTAGGTATTGCCTTATGACTGCCGAAGAGAGCACGGTTGAAAGCTACTAAACTTGTGGAACTACCGGATTGTTCATCTAATTGGATGATTTGACAAGAATATTTTCTACAATTACTTCCTTCAGGATTCGACCTTCGTAACTGCAACACTAACAATCGCGTGCTGGACGAGATGAAGGAAGAAGACGTGCCCGATATTATCATTGTGCGAAAGGTATTTACTATACATACGAGTGTATTCAGAACATCATTGTGATTCCAGGTGTACGATCGATCGACGCGTGCGGCCCGTCGAATTTGGAAGCTGAAGCGACTCGTCGTCGATGGCAACATTGTCGGCAACGAAACGAGCTCCGTGGCCGATGCATTCGAACGGTTGGACTGAATGGATGGTAAGGGAAAATGATATACGTGTCGTTGAGGTTCAAAGAAGATATCGAGGAAGACGCTCTCATGAGGGAGAAGATCAACATCTACAAGGACGAGGAGAGAATTGCGGCAGTGGCGGTAAGTGTCTACTCTCTTTGACGTAGTTTGTCCTGTAGCTGTGCCCGTAATACGGAGAAGGAACGGAATATTCAGGAAATGAAGGACGACTTGGACGAGGGCGCGTTGCCTTCCGAACTGCCCACCCTCGCGGAGATGCTCGACGATCTACAGATCAACGATGTGGAGATGGAAGATACCGAGAGCATTCCAGAAGAGTAGAGAGCTCTTCCATTCACTCCTTCTCTTATAGTTCTTTTATTTCTATTGTTAAGGACTATAGAGACTTTCTCGGAATTATCTACAAATTGTTGGACACTGTTAATCTGTTATTCACCGGATTGTTGATGTTGAGTTTCGTTCTATTGTTACCACTGCGGAAAACTTGTTGGAATATAAAAAAACTAATGAGAATGGATTGAATGCATCGCGACGGTGCGGTTGAGGATCCGATGGTACTTGTCTGCCATTCAGCTTGTGTCAGTCGTGTTGTTTTGGTTGGTGTGTCGATGGGAGATGGAGATGCCGCGGACACATGGCAATTACTACGACAGGCCATTCTTTTCGAGGTAACCATCGTGAATCGAATAAGGGGTTACTGGGGTGGATCAGAACGAAGAACTATTACTCGACCTCCTCACCGCCGCCACTGCCAATTGCACTCTGAGAGATGCCAATGGAAGGACCCCCCTCATGCTCGCTGCTCACAATGGCAGGCTCAAGAGTCTACAGCTCATTCTCCACATCTGTCCAGGTACTCTCTGGGCGGGTCCCCTATTCAGCACGCACTGCAGAGACGATGGACTTGACCTCGCCCCAGACGGGGAAGACTGCCCTTCATCTGTGTGCCGAGGCAGGCGAAGAGGAGGCCACCGCCCTCCTCCTCTCGGCTGGGGCAGACCCTTCCCTCATGGATAGGAATGGATACTGTGCACTCGAGGTACGGGCATCCCTACATATTCAGGGGAAGAGGGTTGCTCAGGTTGCACACATCGCCGGTCACTCCACTGTCGCCGCTCGTCTCATCGATGCCATTCGTAAGAATATCATCTCTACTCCATCGAGTTTCCCTTTCAGAGGCAGATAATGCCCGTGCTGCCAGTCTGCACAGTCGGTTACTGCACGCGAGCAGAGAGGGAGACGTCCCCGCAGTCAACGACTTGCTCAGTGTCAAAGTGAATAGCGAGGCAATGCTCAACGGAGACAGAAGCAGCCACGGAGTTCTATTCGCGTGAGTGGAGGGGAGGAGGCGGAGTGGATGAGTGGCTGCAGTGCCTGTCTGGCGGGACGAGTGGAGGCTGCCTCTGCTCTTCTCACCGAGCCGTACACTCCAGTCCACTCACTCGTCGATCCTTCAACTGGAGACACGGTCCTGCACGCGGCCATCTCCAGCCATAATTTGCTGCTGGTCAAAGTGATCCTAGAGGTGAGTGTCCCTCTCCTCGTCCTTCCCCTTCCCTTCCATTCAGCACTTCCCAACCCTCACTGCTCGAGTCAACGGCGATGGCTGCAATGCCCTTCTGTGGGCAGTTCGTAGTGGAAACGTCAACTCCGTCGATATGTGGACCTTCCCTTATTACCTCCTCTAACTGATCGATTGTAGGCTCTTGGAGTTCCCATATCCGGAGTACTCAATGTGCGAGGTCGAGAGCCACTTAGGTAACTATCGATTCCCCTTCGATCTCAACGCCGGCGACTCCGAGTGCAGGTGAGTGAATAGCCTCTGCTTCGTTCGCATCTCTTAGAGTGGAGTAGTTAGGATGTCATGAACGAAGTTCAGAATTTCATTTAATTCATTTCTAACATAACAGAACAGCTGTGTATCTGGCAGTCTCTCAAACATCCACCGACATTCTCTCTTCCCTCTTGTCGGTTAGATTTATTTACTTTTCTTGCGCAGCACTATACTTCGGATGCATTGAGACTGAGAAATGAACGAATCCGAATTGAGGCATCTCTTCCGATGGGTCGATGCCCGTTTGAAGTGGATGCCTATTCCTCGAAGGGAAGGACTCCCCTCATGCTCGCTGCTGCCAACAACAATCTACCTATGATCTCGTGAGTTGGATTCATTTCCATTTTCACGCAATGCTTTAGAATCCTTCTGTCGCACGGGGCAGATGTCAACTTGCCCTTCGCCGTGTTGGAAGAGAGCGAGAGCCGAGCAGTTGGATCGGGTGCCCTGATGGAAGCAGCGAGGGCCAACTCATTAGAGGCACCACCACTACCCGCCCCTCTCCATCCTCCTCCCCTCCAGGTGGCTCAGCTCCTCCTCGAAAAGGGAGCACTTGACACGGATAACCGTGCCTTGCGATCAGCTGTGCAGCAGAAGAGTGAGGGAATCGTTCGGGTGCTCCTCTCCCGACTGGCCATCCCCGATGACGAGTACAAGGTCAACAAGAGGAACGTCGAGTTGGGACAGGTGAGGAAAGGCCGTGGAAGGGGGAGGGAGGATGGGGAGTTGCAGATGCAGATCGGAGAGTCGCTGCTGCCATCGTCCCTCTGTCCTTCCCGTGCAGTCATTCTACCATGGGCATCGTGTGCCCTCGACTGCGTCATGGCCGATTGGCTCGCTTCCGCATGTCTACATGTCAATAGTCGACTAAGGACCACACGACTCGCATTTGCCGGTACCCCCTCTACCCCCTCCCCCTCTCTCCTCTACCAGCTCATTTCAGCCATTACCCGCGCTGATTTGTCACACAACAAGCTCAAGTTCTTTCCACCCCTCCTGTGGCAGCTCCCCTCTCTTCGTGTCCTGAATCTGTCCTGCAACAGCTTGACCGAGGTTTGCTTCTGCTTACGAGCTGTCGTGGATTGGCCTCCTGACAGGTGTGCCCTCCATCGGGATACTTCCATTCCCGACTGATCGAGGTGTTGATTCTACGAGAGAACTCTCTGTCGTCTCTCTCTCCTTTGCTCCTCTCCCAATTGTCCTCCCTCTCCACCCTCGACGTCTCCCACAATCAGATCTCCGAACTTCCGGATATCATCTGGCAGTGCCAGTCCCTCAAGGTATCCCCGACAGATATTCCATAGAAGATTCCCCGATGTACAGGAAGTGGATGCCAGCCACAATGGTCTCAGTTGCCTTCCCTCCAATGCCGGGAGGGGGAGGAACAGGGAGGGGAGCAGGATGGCCCCCTCTCAGCCACTCCCACTCTCGCGGTCACGAAACAAGGTTAAACTACAACCTTTTAATGATTTACCTGTGAAGTTGCAGGAAAATATTCTCGTGCGCAAGAATATCTGGCAAGGAGTCATTAGAATAACACAGACGGAAGAAGAAGAAGTGGTGGATGAAGAGGGGTCGATGCCGTCCATTTCATCACTCGTCTCTTTGAATCTGAGCCACAACAAGGTGGGAGACTCGAGTGGAAGGCAGGGCAGGCAGTCTCTCTTCAGTTCCGAGCCTTCCCCACCAGTCTCGCGTGCACTTCTCCACGACTTCAATCACTCCACTTCTCACACAATTCCTTCTCCACCGTCTGCTCCATCACTGCCCTACCGGCAGGGTTGAGGTGGTCTACAACACTGGGGGTACATCTAATGCGTCGTTCAGAACGCTGGACGTGTCTTGGAATGAGTTGACTCAACTCTTCTCCCCCAATAAGCCGATGGGAGAGTGCCACGCTGGTGTCTCCTCCCTCACTCCCGCTGCCTCCTCTGCCAGAAGGAGCAGCCCGCAAAGAACATCGCGTTAGCCAACTTTCTCGCTTGCTAAACCGGCTGCCACAGGGATCAAAAATAAGTACGAGTATTAGTTTTGTAGGGAGCCGTTCGAAGTCTGCAGTGAGAAGTCAACGAGCGCTGTCCGTCAGCAGAGACAACGCCGATTCTCATGGCGGTTTGGCCACCCGACCGGGTCGGATATCTATTCTCCCTTTGCAGACTCGATGGTATGCTGCCATAGACGTCACACCGCACTCGCCTCTCTCAAGTCCCTCAACATTTCGAACAATCGACTCTCTTCACTCGTATTATCCCAAGGTTCGAAAGTTGTGAAGGTCTCTGGTCCAAAATTGCCTTTGCAGGAAAGGTGTTTCTGGTCCCGTCCCTTGCAACACTCGACGCTTCCGTTAACAAGATTAAGGCATGTATTCAAATGGCTCTAGATGTAAACTATTCAGGAGTTGGATGGATCTATTTTCTGCCAAATGCCAAGCATGGCAGTGTTATCCTTTCCGGAGAATCCGCTAACATCTTTGCCACCAGAAATCGGGCTACTCTCAAGGCTGTGGTCCTTATCCCTCAAAGGATGTCCACTCGCAGTGAGCGAAGGCTTTGTTGTCTAATTCGATGCTGATCAATACAGGAACCTCTGGCATCGATTGCCAATTCGCCTCAGTCGAAGACGATCGACGTCGTCGCCCATCTGCGAACTGTGATGGAAGGGTTTGTTGTTCTGCCTCTCCCCGCCAACTTGGGAACAGGTCAAAGACATGTCGGGAACTCAAGCTTGTAATACTGGGAGCGGCCGGAGTCGGAAAATCTGTGATCGCCGACTGCTTCAGATCTGAGGGCAGCCACCATGGACACGCCTCACAGTGTTTGTTTATTCGTATATTTTATATTTGTCAATAATTCTCGTGTTAGAACCTAGACTAGCAAATCGAAAAGAGATGGAATGACTTTGTTTCAGCCAAAGCCGCGCGGACATTCACTGTCAAAATGTCGTCCAAGAAATTCGGCAGCGTCACATTTTCCGTATGGGATAGTAACGGACAGGTGTAGCTTGCTTCATTCCTCGTATTCATCCACTGATTTCAGCCTGAGTTCAGGTGTCTTCACGAGCTCGTCATGTGCCGTAGAGCAGTGTACATTGTGGTCTTCAGCATTACTCAAGGTTTTTTCGGTATTTTTTCATTGAAAAAAAAACTAAATACATGTGGTGTCTTGTTGAAAATAAATGTCGGTTCACCCACTAGGTCAGAACAGTAACTCGGTGCTCAACCCCTCTTATTCTTGCCAAAAAGGGGAGGGGGCTTTGCAACAGCATTAAAGACATAGGACAGGCAGTGTCAATGGATATCTGATAGATCGAATTACGAGAAAAGTGACGGCCAATTAATTATGTGCTGCAGGGAAGGCGGCACTGACGAGTCTGCTGGACACGTTGGTGGCCATTCAGATGAGAGCTCCCCACTCCTGCGTTGTCATCGTCGCCACACACGTTGATGAGGTCAGCTGCCGCTAATTAGGTCCAAAAACGGGTAGTAAGCGGTGTCATGTTGTAAATACGGCCATGTACCGTATCCCGCACTTGGAGACGTCTACCACACCTAATTGACCACTATTTTACCTACGCTTCTTATTCAATTGGTCGATTGTTGGACACGAGTTCTGACGTATCGTATGAGAGTTACAGGTCTCCTCACGTAATTCGTCTTTATTTTCATCAATGGAGAGCAGATTAAAAGAAAATTTCTATTCCGGGCGTGATGGATTGCCGCGGATTGTAGATATTCTACTTATTTCTACCAAGAGCAGGTATTCCACCAGATAGGCAGTAATCTTTATTGATAGAGAGAGAGAAATCGAGAAGAAAGGAAAAATTGATATCCAAACTTTTGAAGGAGCGACATCCGTTCTGTAATTTCGTCGACGCTGCGGGCAGCGGACGAGACTCGGATTGGAAAGGAGAAGGCCATTGAACAGCACATTCCATCCAGCCACATTCTGATGAAAAAGGTTCGCCACCTTCTCTTCCATGTACTTTCCCCATTCAGATGCTACGTGATCTCGCCGAAGAATATCGGAAGGACCCCAAGGATACTAAGTTTATTATGGAGGAGAATCAGCTCAAGCAGATCGTGAAGACAAAATTGGAGAGTCGATTGGGAAGAGAACTGAGGGACGAGGTATTCGACTGGCCCATTCGTGCCTCTATTTGTTCCCTTTCAGATGGAGTTTCGAAGTGCACTGAATTTTGTAAAGGACAGCGGTGAACTTATCGTCTTCTCGGTAGGGAGAGCGAGTTGCAGTAACATATTTGTCTATTTCAGGATACCTCTGTGATCTCTATCGATGTTTTGGGGCTGACAGAAGTGCTCTGCCAGATATTGGGTGCTCGTTCAGGGTCGAGACCTGGAGGACTGCTGCCTCTCGCCCATCTCCATGCCATGTACCACCCTCCCCTTCTCCTTTCACTCATTCCTCGGCAGCAGTCGCCCCGTTGCTTCTTACCGATCCCAATTCGTGTCCCTCCTCCACTCCTTCAACATCGCCGTCCTCTCCCACACCAACCTCCTCCTCCTCCCGTCGCTCTTCGCCGATGAATTTTCGTTGCGAACCGATTTTCGAAATCGCGCTGTCAAGGTGAGAAATGCATACATTTTGTTGACAAACGTACTGAAAAAGACTTTCTCTACGCCTAATTGAAAGTCGTGTTCAACTATAAAAGTTGTTTTAGTTGGAGGCACGAATGGGGTCCCGCGACTCTTCCCGTGCCTCTCCCCTCCCTCCCTTCCACCTCCTCCTCCACCGTGTCTACTCCCTCTCCTACGTTCCCACAGGTACATCTCACTCCAATTGTCTACCCTCTGTCCACGCTCGCTATTATGAGTAGCGATAATACCCAATTCTTGCAGGACTGTGGCCGTGTATCTTGGCTCGTGTGACATCGGACGAGGCGCTGGGACGAGCACTGGCCGAGTTGGCAGAAACCAGTGCCTCCTCCTCATGGATTCTCTGGCAGACCGGACTTGAGGTTTGATGTCGCGAAATAAATCATATATTCTTTCTCTTATTTCAGTTCTCCTCGAACAGCTCCATTTTGTGTATTTTGAAAGAACATTGTCCAGAGGCAGATTCAGCGGAGGAGGATCTTACCAAATTCACATTCGAGGTTAAAGTGGAAGAAAAGTGGAGGTGCTTTTTGATGCTTCTTTTGAGTTCAACCATAATATTGCAGAGATCGTTCACTTTCTCGAAGTCGGAACATAATGCTGTATCTGCCTGCCGTGGATGAAGCGGAGGCACCGACCCGTCGAGTTATGGCCAGAGTGGTCGTCATCCTGACTGACATCCTGGACACTCTCCTCGAGGATTGGTACCTCCTCTCCATTGCCATCCGATCGCCTTTCCTCCCTTCGCAGGTTCCCTTCTCTCGGTACTCGATTCCTCCACTCCTCATCCGGAGAACATCTCGTGAAGAGAATCGTCCTCTGCCCCGCATGCAATATATTCACCTCCAGCAGTGACTGCAAATATCACACACAAGAGGTATGCGAATACGGTAGTCCCGTGGAAAGGGTCGAATCTCGTGGTTCCTCACTGGGCCTTCGATCAACGTTGATTTAGGGGAAAAGACGCACTAAAGATGACAGCGATTTACGGGAAACGCAGAATGGGAAGAAGACTCACACCCACCTTGCCGATGAAGTTAACAACAGGTGCGAGTGGCCTTGATCTAAAATAAGGAAGATTGCCCAGACTACGGTCATGTACCCTCCAAGACATTGCCCATTCCAATGGAGACACCATCTATTCCTTCACCATCGAGGAATGCATTGAAGCGGCCATGACGACAGAGGGAAAGGTACCACTAGAACAGGTCGACAATGAGCCCTCCTTGTAGTTGGTGTGTCCTTCCCACGGCGGCGTTTCCCTTCTGTCGATGTGCCCCGATGTCTCCTTCACTGACATCGACCCTCCCCTCATCGCCGACTTCTCTTCTCTCAAGAAAGATCGACTTCTCGGCCGCGGAGCCTTCGGGTTCGTCTTTCGCGCCCTTCACAAGATGGGCACAGGCCAAGTCATGGAGGTTCCCTTCCCCTCCTCGTCTCCATCTATTGGGGTGTTGTGTAGGTGGCAGTGAAGATGTTCGAGCCCATGGACCCCGGCAACTGCGCCCGTCTCTCCGCCCAGATGGAATACAAGGCCGCCCAGTCAAAATGGGAAAGGGACTCCTCCGAGTATGCCACTCGAGCTTATTTGAGCTGCAGGCATGAACAGAGGTACTGTAGCACCCATCGAAGTAGCCAAACTGCTCTTTCAGCCTGATTGGCCGTTTGAAACATTCGAATACTCTATCGCTGCTCGGAATCTTCACGCATCCTCTTGCACTCATTATTGAGATGGCCCCGTTGGGGGCACTGCGACAATTGTTGGTGTCGTATCGAAAGAGTTGCACTCGCCTCTCCCTCTCCACTCTCAATCAAACAGCCACCCAGGTACTCCCCCCCCCTCCCTCCCCTTCCATCTC
>JACMIG010000183.1:30254-41461 GCA_014805385.1 Levipalatum texanum
GACCTACCGTACCCCTCACGGTGCTTGGGGTCACCCAAGGTATCTACCATAAAGATCTGGCCCCCTGGCGCTGACCCCCTGTTCACACCTCCACAGGATGGAAGTTGAACTTTAGAAAATTTCTGTCTTAAATACCCAAGTTTGAGGTGTATCCAGTCGGAGTCGGCGCCGCGAAGCGGTGCCGAGTCCGACTGGTTGTTAATGTTATGTGTTTTGAGGACACACTGGTTTGCTGAGAAGTCGCACGAACTGCTCTCTATCCGCTACCCGTTGAACCTGCAGGAAAATGTGGACGAGTACACGTGAGTAGCCGGGAAAGTTAACTAATTATGCTCCCTCCGTTTGTATGGATTCCCGCGCAATTTAAGACTCGTGCGATTTGTAGCCCAACTGCGCAAATTGCGATTTCACGGGATCGCTATCCTTTTTTCTGTGTTGTGAGCCAACCTATTCCCGTTTATATCTAGTTGCAATGGGATGGATTTTATTCCAGAAAAAAATGAAGTGTTGTTACTCAGGAAGCAGTGGTCAATGGACTACGAGGATCGACTGGATAAGAGAGGAGAACTGGACGAACGACTATTCGTCCCTGATCATCCTGAAGACGTCTTTGATGTTCTCTTTGAAAGTGAGTACAGTGTCTGGAATAGATTGATTGTGTTCAGTGAGGTCCGTGGACGAGCTTCGTCGCTCCCTCGGCCCCAGTGGCAATGAGTTCGATGCATTCTTCTATCTGCGACTATCGACGCAAAATTGCCTGAACAGGCTGAAAGAAAGGGAAGGAAGTGTGCCTAACTCGTGAGCTTAGTTGGAGTCTCCGCATTCGAGGTCTCCTTCCAGATACTCTGTGAATGCGGAGCAAACGTCCCCTATTCATGGACAGACGCTATCCGAATACAAGAGAAATAAACTGGCTGTGGTCATCCCTCAAGGATGGAGTATCGATGGGTGGGTTATTTCGATTCATTGTTTCGCTAGATAATGAAATGATGTGTTATTGGGTCACAGTATTTGTTTTCAGCTCGGATTTGGAGAGAATGCTTTCCCAAGTACGAGATAACCCTCTGCCGTCGATCAAGGTCACTCTCAATGCCCTCAAGGATCAACTCGAAAAGGTACTGCTAACTAATTACCATTGTTATAGTTAGTTGCAAATTGTAAAGCGATCGACAACAGTTAACATATCATCCGATAGTGAACAGTAAGCGGTGGACGATTACTCTTGATCAAATCATCCAGCCTTTATGTCAAATTGAGATGTTCGTTTACTAATCGTGCACCATTGAAGGCATTAAATTCCCCCGAGGAAGAGGAGGACATTCAAAGGGACGTGTCACTCGTCAACATCAAAGTAACGGAGTACATGGAAACAGGATTATCTTCCCTTCTTCAGAAACACCTCAGCGAACTTTCCACTCACCTTTTCTTCCGCCTTCTTGAACGAATGGCTTTTAGTGAACGCGAGCGTAGCAAGGACTTCCATTTTGTAGTACGTTTATTCCACCTCTCCAAGCTAAATGACCTTTTAGAATATGTTCCGAAAAGAAGAGTTACTCAAGTCCCTTTTCGCTATCTCCCTGGAAATCATTCTTGACACTTATTGTTGCCAGAAGTTATTTCCATGGTGAGCCTGATTGATTTCGTTGTATCATTTTTCGTCTTGCAGGTGTATCGAAATATTCAAGATCCAGCCCATTTCCTTCTACAAAATCATTGAAATCGTTATTCGGGCAGAGCCGATGCTTGCCCGGGACACGGTGGCCATTCCCTCTCCCCTACTCTCATGCCCATGTTGCAGGTGAAACACCTCAGCTCCGTGGAGGAGTCCATTCTGGAGGAATTGGCATGGGCCTGTGACTCCCCCCTCTGGAGTATCCTCGCTCGTCGAGCTGATGGAGTCCCCAGCAGTGAGAGCCTCGCCTCTGCCGGTACCCCTCCCCCTCCCTCCCCACTCAGTCGAGCACTTTAGATCAAGAGCGGAGACTGGCCTCTCAGTACTCACCGGTCAAGAAAAGGCGAGGTGAGGATGGTCGCCCGCTCCAGAGAGGAACTCGCACAGTGGGATCTGCATTCTTTCGCAAGGTTTGTTAATCCTTCACCTATTTAATTAACTTCACGTCCTGTTTTAGATCTATCTACTGGGAGCAGCGCGGCTCTCAGACCTATGCGAGAGGTTGAAAATGGACGAAAAAGGACGACAAAGAGTATGGACGATATTCGAGCACACGCTGAGAACGGAGACTAATCTGTATGCTGGGAGACACATGGATCAGAATCTGTGCTGCATTATGTAAGACACGCCAAAACTTGTTCGATTACGAAGGAGGTTGCAGTTACATGGCTGGAAAGTTGAGCAGAGGCCCTGAGATAACATTCGGCGAGATCATACAACAATACAGACAGCAGCCACAAGCCACTTCTCGAATCTACAGGTACCGCGAGACGAAGGAATTGGTGGCAATCCGTTGCAGGGAACTCTTCCTCGATCCCTCCCAACTGCCTCCGGATTTCGACTCGAGTGCATTCCCTGATGCTGCCAATGGCGTACTCCTCGACCTCATTAAATACTACAACCATGTTTTCGTTAAGCGGTGAGCAAGTTGCTTTTCGTTTAAATTTAAATGGCCATTTTCAGCCTCCAAGAAGTGGCAGCAAAACTGGAGACTCCCGAAGGATCTGTTCAACTACTCCATTTCCCCCATCTTCACGGAACCACGGAACCTCCCATGAAGAAGGTGGGAGGAATCGACGACAGTTGTCAGTGGTTCAATTGAGGTGATCGCGGAGAGAGTGCGTGTGGCCCCCCTCTCCATCCTCCCGCCCTCCTCTGCGGTTCGCACTCTCAAATACAACACCACCAAGTCACCCGTCAAGGTAATGTCTTTCTAAATACTCTTTATAGTTGGTACCCCGTTTCAGGACCTCAAGGCTATGAATACGATGGTTCGTCGAGGGGGGCATGTATCACCCTTCAACCCTGCTAGTTCTCATAGACCCCCTGGCCCCCTATCCACAAGGTATTAGTTCCACAAGCAGCGCAACTGCGTAATATGCATTGTAAATATAACTTGTCAACGTTTGTAGTTTTTTTACACTTGAAAAGAAAGAAATGAATGAAGTGATTTTATCATTGCGACCAATTACAATTTGAGGAGTGATCAGGAAAATTACAAAGAATGGGCTGCAAACATGATGGTTTCTCGTGAGATCTATGTCTCCCTTCTTTTCTTAGCGGCAGGCCGTTCAAACACTTGCCTCATTCCAGCAGCCTGTTTGTTAGCAAAAGAGGCGTTGAGGGTAGTGGCAGAAGCCCAGGTTCCCTGAATAGTTGGCCATATATTCAGCGTAACCCTGTCCACCATACCTGATGGTCGGTCGTGTCTTCGGCTGTCAGATGTGTCCATTTCGATCGAGAGGCTTTGCCAAAGTTTTTCACCTGCAATGGTGTAATTTTTACATGTCAATCAAGGACAAAGTAACATGCAAGCTGACAACAGTAAGGAAAACCAAACACTTACCTGCATTACTTTAGGAAGAACCGTCTTATCAAAGTTATCCTCCAAAGTTGCTTCGTTGAAGTTCCTAAAAATCGGAATAAAAAATGCATGCATAACGGAGGCACCTGGTGTATACTTCGTCCTCCTCGTCAAGGAAGAAAGCTCCTCTGTGGTAGTACTTTTGGAGGAACTTGTACTTTCCTTTTTCCGCCTGAAATTCCGTCCAATCCAAACGATTATGAAATAATAATCGTACCTTGTTAGTGACGATCTTCGGATTAGCCCTGAGGTATGCACGCCTTTCTTCTTCATTCATATTATGGACTCGCTCCATCTCTGCCTTCTCCTTAGCAGCTGCCTCTCGTTCTTCCCTAAACAGTAACACCTTCGTTCTCCTCACTCCTCAATCTACCGACCTGTTACGCTTCAGCCGCTTCATCTCTCGCAGTTTCCACTCTTCGTACGCCATCTCCTCGTTTTCATCCTCCGTTACCACAGCACTCAACTCGTTCTCGTCCTTCTTGGGACGACGAGCAGCCTGCAAATATCCGCAATTATATTCTTTCATAGTTGCAACTCACAAATAGAGACGTGAATCGTAGTATATTTAAAAGTGTACCTCTTCCTCCTCTCTGAGTACGTCTTGGGCAATGCGGACACTCTCCCTCTTCTTCTCGTCTGCCCTCCTCTCCTCGTCCAGTCGCAACTGTTCCATCTTCCTTTGTTGGACGTCGGCGTCGTTAAGAGTGACCCTGTCCTTCTTTCTGACGAAGACAGGCTTAAGGCGAGGGAGATTGTCTTCCTCCTCCTCCTCTTCACTTGACGATGTTTCGCTGTCTTCTTCCTCCTCTTCTTCCTCTCTGTCTCTGTCCAGTTCCTCTTTGATTTTGGAATGTGCTTCTTCCCGTTTGAGAGCCCGTTCCTTGATTGCCCGTCTGCGTCTTTCCCTCTCCTCGTCGCTCTCGTCGTCATCGTGGACGGGAATGGGAGCATTTCCCTCCTCCGCCTCCATCTCCTGGCGACGAGCTCGTGCTCGTGCTACACGCTGCTCCCTTTCTTCTTCGCCCTGCAGAGTAAACGTATTCGTCCGATTGAATATGACAAGGAGTCGAGCGGGGCCACAAATGAAGTGACAGCATCACGAATCAACCACAACGTGAGCGACCTCGAAATTGTCGGGATTCCCATGACCACAAATTCTACCGAGTTGTAACTAAAAAAGCTGATGGTTAATTGTAAACTTCAGAAGTGGTTTTGTTCAGCTATGAAGCAAAAACGAAAATACCTCATCAGACGACTCTTCTCGCTTGACAATCTCGGGCTCTTCAATGTGACGACCAGACCTGATAATTAGATATTATCGTTTGGAAAATTTGTGTAGTACATTTATATTGTTCGATTTAAGGTAAGAATAGCTTTAAAGGTGCGTCCCTATCGAGGCCGATTGTCTAGGACCAAGGCTCCTAAGGTTGATTCCTTGAAGGTAAAAGAACAAAAGGAAAAAATACCTTCTATCGTGATCTCTTGTTCTTCTGATGTCTCTCTCCTTAATATCGTCTTCTTCACGAACCGCCTCATCTTCCGATTCGCTGTCACTTCTTGTTGCAAAGACAGGCCTGAATACCGTGGAATATATGAGCGGTAACTTTCCATTATATACGCCGAAATACATATTCTCCACTTCAATATATATAAATCATCGTTTCGGGGCAACATCTGTAGTTTTCATTACAATAGGTCTCTCTGTTCACTACAAGCGTGACAAGCGCACAAAATATAAACACACAAATCCACTCACATTTTTCCGGCCATGTATCGCTGAACCTTGACTTTCTGCATTGTGAGTTCTCCCTTGTCATTTTTAACCGGGATGGCCCCTCCGGTTCCAAGTCGTGTATGCCCGAAGGAGCGCGCATCGTTGTCCCTTGTTTCAAAACGCGGTGTGAAGTCACCCATCTGAATTTTAGCATGTTAAACGAGTCACAATCAAGCATACTAACATTGTCAAGCAATACATGAAAAAATGGCACAGATAAAGTTGTAAGATCGAGAACGGCAATGGTACAAATCTACTCGCACCGCTCGAAAAAGTTCGAAAGCGTGTTTACCGTACTTTTGTCAGTTTAAGATATACATTGTCCAGTATCCGATCATTCTATCATTGCGCAAGCGGTTCTCTGCTAATTAGCCGGTTTACCTCCCATTGATTGCAGTAAAATACCCAGAGGCAGCTCCATGCTTAGCGTGCCGGCCTCATCTACATGCCTTCGATTACATCAAGCCTGCGGTGCAAAGGTATGTTCTGATTTCCATGTAATATATATAAAATTTTAGCGGGCGTTATGTTCCACAGACCATTTTTTAATATTAAGAAATGGAAAACGAGTATAAAAAATGAGATATGAGCAGAAACAAAATTTCTCCTAATTAAAAAAATATCGTTGTTTCGAGATGCTCCTCTCATGCAAACCTCACAATCAGTCAGGAATCAAACCTGAATTCTCTTTTAAAATAATTGTCATTTTACGCACGTAACAATTTTATAATTTCAGACCATTTCCCATGTTCTAAGGAGTTCGCGCAGCTACAATGTCTCTGTGCGGCGGAATATACTGAAAAATGTGAGTAATTATTTAACTGATTTCCATGATGTGTTTCAGCGCATCCCTGAAAGGACTACATGGAGAACATGCTTTCACCCAGGCGCGTCGTCACAGGTAACCTCAAATGATCAAAAGCCAGATCAAGGGTATATGAACAGCAATCATTTCAAACTGATGCGCGAAATTCATTGGAAACATCCACATTTGACTGTATACTGTTTTCAATTTTCTTTATCACTATATCATGAAATGATCCATATTAAACCAAATGTACTGTAATTATCTTAGGTTCCGCTAGGAGCAGAGAAAGGACTAACGAACAGAGAAATGATGGCTCAACTTCTTCGATTGGCCTGGCCATCCGATAATTCGGCTCTTCGCCGCAGAGTCGTTGTCGCCTTCACTCTCCTTATTGGTGCCAAGGTATGTGCATATTAATACGCACTTATTCGCTACAAGTGAAAAAATGCCAGGCGAAATATTAGGATTTCAACAATATGTGCCAATGGTGCGTCGTTCCGAATTCATTAATTACATAATCGCCGTGCTCATTAGCCGAGAGAATCGTCGTTCAAAAGATATTAACTATTGTCGTTCCTGCAGGTGCTGAACGCCTTTATCCCCTTCATCTACCGAGATATCGTGAATGCGTGTAACGAGGTTGTTCCTGCAGCTGCCAAGCTGTCAATGGAATCGCCGGCATCCGCCGTTGCCACCGTCGGGTTGTCCCTTATTCTTGCCTGTAAGTTCCTCCCGGGGCTACGGTAGAAGCTTTGTGGTTGAGATGGATTGGCTCGTGCTTCGTCGGCGGCACTCAACGAGCTACGCAATGCAGTATTCGCAAAGGTCTCGTTGTCTATCGTATATATATATATATATATATGAATCGTTTCTTAGGTTGCGCAAAGCAGAATTCGTTCCATTTCACGTCAAATATTCCTACATTTACACTCATTAGACTTGTCGTTCCATTTGAATCGACAGACGGGAGCACTGTCGAAGAAGATTGGTGAGTCGGATACAAAATGAGAGGGAGGGGAGCGGAGTTCAGACAGAGGAACTCGTGGAATGGCATTCGTCATGAGCGCCCTCATCTTCAACGTCGTCCCCACTGCCGTCGAGGTTGGCGCACTCTCACATTGCGCGCATCATCAGCCTTTTGACGTAGTCCATGAAGAGTGTTCATACTGAAAGGCATCTATTTCTCAAGTGAATGCTTAATGCAGATGGGCCTGGTGTCGGTGATCTTCGCTCGAACGCTGGGAATGGAATTCACGACTGCGACTCTCGGCTGCATTGCTCTCTACGGAGGAAGCACCATCGCCATTACTAGGCAACTTTATAGCCAAGATAGTCAATCGCCAATGTGATGCAGATGGAGGACGAGGTTCCGTCACGAAATGAACAAAGCAGACAACGAAGCAGGCAACAAGGCTGTCGACTCGCTTATCAACTACGAGACTGTCAAGGTACCTGTGGACACATTTGATCACATCTACCATTATCTTCTGTCCACTTTCGATTCTCGCATCTTCGGTTGACATTGATGGCACAATTCAGTTCTTCTCCAACGAGAAGTTCGAAGCGCAGCAATATGACAAACTGCTGAAGGAATTCGAGGGCGCCAATCTGAAGACAACTTCGTCCCTCGCCCTTCTCAATTTCACACAGGTTGGCACGGACCAAGAATAGTAAAGAGAAACGCTTTCAGAATGCGATCTTCTCTGGCGGACTCGTTGGAGTGATGTATTTGGCTGCCAACAGAATTGCAACTGGTATCCACTTCAATTTCTGTATGAAAACACAAATGGGAACAGTTCTCAACCGCCCACATCTCATTTTATCGAAATAATAGTAAGTATATGTTGATTCCATTTGCAGGAGAACTGTCGGTGGGAGATCTGGTCATGGCCAACACTCTCCTCTTCCAACTGAGCATTCCTCTTAACTTTCTTGGTAAAACACTTCCACTTCAAAATTGAATAGCTGCAGATTTTCTGATTAGCAAAAACTATAATATATCTGTTTCCGCAATCACTACAGAAGGAAGCTTACAATATATGATTGGCAGGTTCGGTGTACCGGGAGGTGCGGCAGGGACTGGTGGACATGAACTCGATGTTCGCTCTCCTCCAGCTGAAGCCGAAGATCGTCGACCCTCCGAATGGAAAGACTCTCCAGGTGACTCCTGGTTGTCCCTGAATCGAACTCTTCTGCAGATTGTCGGAAACGACATCACAGTCAAGTTCGAGGACGTTTACTTCGGGTACCAGGTAGTCCATTCGATTCTCCCCTCATGGACCACCATTCTTTGAGGGCGAAAGACCCATTCTAAATGGCCTAAACCTCACGATTCCGGCGAGGAAGAAAGTGGCCATTGTTGGAGGCTCTGGATCTGGGTACGGCACTTTTCCTTTCCTACCCTCATTTAATTCTCAGAAAGTCGACTCTGATTCGTCTCCTGTATCGCCTTTACGATTCGGACCAAGGAAGAATTACGATCAATGGAAACGATATCACCAAGGTACGTGAGGGTAAAGATGGGTGGGCAAGGGATTGCAGCTGAGCCTTTCTTCCCTTCGCGGTGCCATCTCTATCGTCCCGCAGGATACCGTCCTCTTCCACGAGTCCATCTTCTACAACATTTCGTACGGAAAGCCGACGGCGTCTCGATCCGAGGTGAGTAGAGCGGGGAGGGGGGGGGGAGAGCGGGAGTCTACAGGTGGAAGAGGCCTCGAGACTGGCCGATCTCCATCACTCGGTTCTGTCGATGCCCGATGGGTACGACACTCGAGTGGGTGAGAGGGGAGTGAAGCTGAGTGGAGGGGAGAAACAGCGAGTGGCCATCGCCCGAGCTGTCCTCAAGGTACCATTTCATCCCTCCCCCGCCCATCCCTCAGGGTTCTCCACTCGTCGTGTTCGATGAGGCCACTTCCTCCCTCGATGCCATCACAGAGAGCACTATCATGGGCTCCCTCAAGCTGGCTACAGGTTGGTGTCCCTCACAGACTCTGGAAGAGTCCTCCACTGCAGGAGCGAAGACTTCCCTGTTCGTCGCCCATCGACTGAGCACAATCAAGGATGCCGATGTCATCTGCGTGTTGCACGAGGGACGAGTGGCCGAGCAAGGAAGCCACTTCGACCTCCTCAGCCGCCCCGGGTCGCTCTACTCAAAGCTGTGGCACTCACAGCACTCGGCTGCCGGAGAAGTCGAAGACTCCAAGAGAATTAGAGAGAAACAGAAGGCCAAGGAGTTGGAAGAACTGGCACTGGACGAGGAGAAATGCTGTGGCTCGAGCAGCTGCAATCGATAGTGTGAGGAATAGGAGATTCACTAGGAACCACATGTGATCCACCAATAGAATGTACGTTGTTGCTGCTAATAGTGATACATACTCGTTTGTCCGGTTTTGACATACTCATTTGTCTCAGGTCATCCCAAATCGTTGAAAACGGACTCAGTTGTAAAGCAAAGTGATGTTAATAGATTATCATTTTAGTTTACTTACTTCATCGCGCGAATAAATGATCATCTACAACGTAAGAATATGATCAACAAATATTTGGTCTTCATGACTACAATACATCGTGTAAGTGAGAGGAGGTCTACTATAGATCGTCTACATGGCGGCGATGCGCTTCTCCTGCTCGTCCATCTCCTTGCGAATGGCCTCGGGAAGGTCAGGACCCACCTGAAACGACTCTTCTATTCCTCGTCTTTCCCCTTCCTTACCTGAGATTCAAGGAAGTTGCGGACTTCCTTGGTGTCCTCATTCCAGTATTCCTTGGGGACACTCATGAGTTCATCGAGGTTGACGTTGTTGAGTCCCTCGAGGTTGAGTGCATCCTTGGTGGGAACAGTTCCGATCGGTGTCGATTCTCCGATTCCTTCCACTCCGTCGAGTCTCTTGATGATCCAGTCGATCACTCGAATGTTGTCTCCGAAGCCTGGCCACAGGAATTTTCCCTCAGCCGACTTGCGGAACCAGTTGACGTGGTAGATCTTCGGCATCTGACAATGAGAGCATTGGAATAAGAAGGGCGGGAAAGGGGAACATACCTTCCTTCCCGGCTGGTCCAGATCCATCCAGTGCTGCAGGTACTTTCCGAAGTTGTATCCCATGAACGGACGCATGGCCATGGGGTCGTGCATGACGGTCTTGCCTGCGAGGACTCGAGTACAGTGGAGGGAGGGAGGGGGATACCCTTGTACTCTGCAGCCGCCGTTGCCTCCGACTTCAGGCAGGCTCCGGTGAAGATGCCGTGGAGCCACGAGTTGGTCTCCAGTACGAGGGGGACTCCTTCGGGGCGTCGTCCACCGAATATGATGGCATCGATGGGAACTCCTTCGGGAGACTCCCACGAGGGATGGATGATCGGGCACTGGCTGGCAGGGGCGGCGAAGCGAGAATTGGCATGGGCTGCCACTCCAGGGTCTCCGATGTGCCACTTCTCCCCAAGCCACGTCGTGATCTCCACGTTCTTGTCCTTGACCTCGTCCTCCATGCCCTCCCAGAAGAACTCTCCGTCGGCAGTCTCTGCCACATTAGTGAATATCGAGTTGGACTGTAATCGGTAGAGTGAGAGAAAGACAATGAGAGGAGGGGAGAACCTGGAAAGTGGCCACAGCCATCGGGTTCGTCTTCTTGCTCGTTCCCGGGGCGACTCCGAAGAATCCAGCCTAAAATAATATGCGTTGGAGAAAGAAAGACTACTACAAACCTCGGGGTTGATTGCGTAGAGACGTCCGTCAGCTCCGAACTTCATCCACGCGATGTCGTCTCCTGCGAACGGGAGGGAATGAGAAGGGAAATGGAAGGAAGGGGGAGTAGTGGGGGAGAGGAAGGGACAGGGCAGGGAACGGGGATTAGATGGAGTGTGTGAAGAAGAAAGAGGTGATCACCCGAAGACTGCAGGTAAACAGTGAGAGGGAGGAGGGGAGGCCTGGAGGGGGGAAAGGAATCCTCCCAGTCGAGGACATCAATCACAGATTGCAATCGGAATGATTCCCGCCCAGATTGCGGAACAGGCAAGAAAAGCCGCATGGATGGAGGACTCGAACGGACAGACTGCACTACTCCCCCTTCCCCCTTCCCCCCCCCTTCCC
>JACMIG010000184.1:9788-41366 GCA_014805385.1 Levipalatum texanum
CACCTGGAAAGTGCCGCATTCTGATACACTCGTCGTGTGGATCTGAACGCGGCATGGCTCGTTAAAATTGGCCGGGGTAAGGTCGCGTGGTTCCCTTGTAAGTATTGAAATGCTGCATTTCGATTCGTCGATGTCTGGACAAATGCACTCCGATTAAGACTGGGAATTTGCCAAGAAGTTCTTCCCAGTCCTTCTTTAAAGAAGGCGTAGGAGGAACCCGATTTGCATTGTGGCAATTGTGGCCAATGCACTTTTGGCCTGAGTCTGGTTGCACTTTGGTCTGAGTCTAGTCTGGATTTCCATAATGACCGTATTCAGAAAAGTTCCTCCCACCCCTTCTTTAAAGTCACTTTTAGGTTCGGAATTGGCTTCACCCTCATTTGTCTCCTCTTCGATGGCGGTATCGGTGAGCAATTCCGCAAGATGGGCATCTACAAGTTTTTAGCCGTGCACATATGCGGCATTGATGTGATTCTTGACTAAACTGGTTGTGTCAGCAAAAAATTTAGATAACGAAGCCGACAAGGAATACACATTTTACCAATGCGCACAAGTCCGCGGAGGAATATTTCGGGCATCTCAATCAATTCTGGAATTCTCAAAAGCCCTCCAAGCTCGGCAGCCGCTTTCATTCAATTCTTCCGAAATAAGCCGATCGCGTATTCATCGCGTTCAAGATAAATAACGAAAAAAGCCTGAATTTTCGTCGTTCACCGATTGGCAGTATGTACATACTCAAAATATTTTATAGTGGTGAAGAGGATCAGTTCAGTACTCTGCGGTTCAAATCAAAGCACATCACTCTCCGTTTCCGCGGAGAATCCTGTTTTCAATGGAGTGAACAGGGCGGACGGAACGCGAATTTAGACGCGTTTGGTTAGCCGATAATACTTGTGAACAGTGTGGTTAGTTTCTTCCCCATCGATTGCTGCTTCGTTTTGCTCACAAATTGCGCATTTTTCGATATGCATGTCACATGAAAGAACAGTTTGTGCCTCCAATTTTGTCTGAGATATTCAAAAATCAATTGCTGGATTTCTTATTCTCTTCGGTAGAGGTCTAAATCATGCAGCATAGAACATTTGGGTTCGGATTCATTTTCTCCATGAACATAGAAACCAAAAAGTTCTCTGACGGACAAAAGGGAGGCGGAAGAGAAAAGTTGCATAGGGGGATAACAGCTTCCTGAGGGAAGCTGCCCCACAAACAATCCTCCTTCGAATACTTGCTCGATTTTTTCGAGTTCCGTAGATGAAAGCCCGAAGCCCTTTCCGTCGAACTCACACCTTCCTATCAAATGCTTTGTCCCAGCTAGCGTATAGCATCGTGAAATGGTCTTCGATGGTAGCGGCGTCGGTGGTCGATTCGACTTTACTTGATTTGCGCCTCGTCAATTTCCTCAGCGTTCGATTGAGTCCGCGGTGACGTTGGATAAGGATCAACTTCATGCTCAGGCACGTGATCGTGTGACTCTGAATAGTGTTATGCTCATGATAACAGTAATTATTGGTGATGTACGACGATTTCCGTAAAACTTTTTTCCTGTGTAATTCCCAGCGGATTTCCCTCACGTTAAACTGCTGACTTGGGAAAAATGTGATACGTATGTAAGAGAAAATTATTTCGCTTCTAGAACAACTCCCTTTTTCGAGAATGCTGAGAAAATGGCAAAAAGTGGTACCATAAAGAAGGCAGCGCGGGGGAGCGTGAAGGGAAATGGAGTTCTTGCGAATATCCAAAGCGATATAGGGAGCATTCCCGTGAAGTTTTTGATTAATTACGAACAAAAAATTTTTCACCGATTTTTGACCATGATACCCCCATCATGGGTCGAATGTTGGACAGGGAGGTGTTACTGATGACCCCCCACTTTTATGTGGGGAATCTGTTAGGAAGGTCCAAAAAATAAAATATCCGCTTTTACCCCATAACTAGGTGGCACTGGCTGCCACCTACAATTAAACAAAAGTTGAAAATTCAGGGTTTCCCCCTTTTCATAAAAATACCGCAAGTGTACGTCCGAAAAATCATGACTAATTTAATCCGCTCGACATGAGGGTTCACCTGGAAAAAACTCAGAAAATAGTTTTTCCATATATTCGAGAAAAAAATGATCGAATATTTTGCACATATTGCCCTGGAATTCTGATACTATAACCCCCTATGGTACAATTTGGGGCAATTTTTAAAGAACTCGTTGTCAGCTTTCTAATGAGCATAAAAACTCCCAAATTGGTCAAAGGGTTGTTGAGTTATGGGCAAAAATAGGTTTAGACTTCATTTTTTTAGCGAAAAGTATAGTGTCTTCGAGCAAGCACAGCTACGACACCCGTGGTCGAAATTGGCCACTCTAAATTTTTTTCATCTTTCCCACACCTGACGTACCTCTAACCAGAATATGAGCCCCAGCGGACAAGAAAAGTTGGCCAGTGCGCGATATCTGCGAAACTGCTCGATCCTTACGCGGACGGACTCATATATATTTTTCCAGATGGTGGGAGCAGTACACGGGCCGGGCATCTACCTCTCTCCCCGCATTCAAGTTTCACTCGGGGTACCTCCACGTCCTCTCCCTTAGAGTGTCTCCTCCCTTGCAGTATACACAGGGTAAACTGTCTGCCACCCGTCGAGAGGACTGCCAGTACAAGGGATGCTGCCTCAACAAGGGATTTCAGATCGTCGCTCTCGTCGAGGGTGAGTGGATTTTAAATTAGTATGTATTGTTTTTTTATTAAAATAAAATAAAATCAATGAATATTGATGTCGATTTCCAGTTGTGGACTCGGATGTGGCGTATCGCAAGGCGACATCAGACATTTACGTCGCCAACGACGCCAAGTACTGCTCCCTCCGAATGCTCCTTCTGTGAGTTCTCCCGGGAAGAGGGAGGGATGGAATTACTCATCTCAAGGTGCACGTTATCGAAAGACGAACTGTACATCACGAGGGGCGGCGACCTCGACAGCATGACTGACCTTCAACGAATCCAGATTTCCGAGGTCAGCATTGTCTTACTCCTTTTTTTATTAATTAGTCGTTCCGGTGATTACTTCCCTTGTGTGAGATAAACACGGTAATGAGGCTTGTAACCGCATGTATCTCATTTTTTGATTGCAGGCCATTGAGCACTTCAAAACGGCGGATCTCTCTGCTCGTGTCGAGCACCACCTCGGGTATGCATAACAAGTGAAGTACTCTCCGGCAGCATTCCCCCCGCCTAAATGGGCGCCCCGTTAATAACGGGGGATGTACATTTCGCCCATTCCTGAATAAAACTACTATACTTATATATCCTGCTCGCTAGCACTACTCTCGTTGACATTTTCGAAAGATAGCTACCCCTCGGTGCAAAATCGTAGAAATAGATTTCTGCGATTTATGGCGCTACTTCAGACATGAATAGTGGTTGTCTACTACTAGGTTTGTATTTCGCGCGATTGATGCGCATGAAGCCATTCTTAATTGCGCGAAATTTGAAATTGACTAGATCTTCCAACGGGCGCAGTAATTCGGAGAGAAATATTCCGGCATTTTATTACTTTATTTCATTGAGCCATCATATACCAACAAAAATAGCACGAAGAAGCAGGGTAAATAAATATGCATTTTATTCAGGAGTGGGCATCCCCCGTTATGCACGGGGAGCTCATTTCGCCCCCCGCTGCTGAACTAGGTTAATTTCATATTATTCCATTTCCAGAGTCAAGCGGCCGATCCCTGAAGAGGAGGAAGCAACGGTACCGAAAGCCAAGAAAACTAAACAGGAGAAATGAAAACTGCCGTATGTTACTATAGATGACTGAAATTTGCTAGGAATAGGAATCACTTTCTTATCAATGTTTACATTATAAATGCAGTTTTGTACGTTCTAGTGTCTGATTTACATGTAGTGGTGTAGTAAACATCGTCGTCCGTAAGCTGTATATTACCGTATGATGGAAACGATTACTGCACCATGCAGGCCCTCGGTAATCTCGATCCATGACTATTTCCAATTCTGATCGTCTGTTCCCTACGAGTCTCTCGGCTTTAACACAGCTGTTGATCGCAATTGTTAGCATAAATTCCAAGTCAATTACACATAAAAGTAACACCCTACGGTATATTTATGGCTCACTTATTGAAGATAAAAATGGTGGTTGTCAATCTGAAAGGGTCCACAGATATAATTTATCGGGTGTTTGCGTGTCAGTTGTGAGGCGGGGGACGGAGGAGAGTCCTCGCCCTCGCCCTCCGCCCTGCCCTGTGGTACACCTGGAGGGGGAGACCGACGAAGAGGATCATCACCTCCCCCATCCAATCCAGCCAATCACTCGATTCTGGGGGAGGAGAGGGCGAAGAGGACGACGAGTTCAGCTTGATCAGACGCGCGTGCCACCACTTCACTGAACTGAGATTATACAGTTGAGAAGAAAGTGCGTCAGGGTACCAAAATTGGAAATCCTTTGCTGACGCACTTTCTGTGCCCGAAATTACCTGGAGATCCTTCGAGTCCCCTCGGGGCAGCTGTCGATGGCGCGCGAGTGGCCACGTTGTCCCCTGAAGATTCCCTGATTCAGGGTCTCCGCATCTACCGTACCCCCCGTCACGTCATCGAAATCCGTCGGCGTCTCGGGCAGATTTATGATGATTATCTGAAATAGGACTTGTGCTCTTTATCTGCAGTCTGTAATCGGGGCGGGGTGTGGAACGATAAAAGGACGAACGGCGACGAGGCAGAGAAGGAGAGCGAGGATGACGAGGACCACCCACGCCCACCACGAACACAGCGTCGCCCGCGCTGCCGCCACCTCCGGAGGATCTGCAGAGGGGTACTGTAGGATTCCCGACGCGATCAATAGAGTAGGGGGGGCACCTCGCTGTTCTTCGATGACAACGTCGACAGTTACAGTGGCCGGCGGTGCCTTTCCCTTGGACTTCTTGGACTGCCATGGAGGGTAGGGATGGGAGGAGGGATACCGAATACCTCCTGGACAACGAGATTGAGGTTGAGGGGCTCCTCGTCGTCTTCCTCCTCGTTGTCGCTGAGCATTGGGGAGAAGAAGAATGGAGAGGGAGGAGGAGGGGAGAAGGGAAGGAACGACTGGTCGGGATGGAAGGTGACTAAAAGAACTGTCTGGATTAGATCAAAATGGTCTCGGAATATTTTGTCTGCCCCGATGGTTCCATGTCTCTCTTCCTCTGCACGTTGGAGTGTCGACATTTTCACCATTTTCCGATGCCTGGCTCCAACGTGAAATTCTAGGGATTTTTATTTTCTGCTTCAAAGTTGTACATCCTTGCATAAATATTATCTTGAGATCGGAATGCCCCGATGGGATACAAGCAGTGGTCTTTCTCGCTACTGCGTTTATCTCATCGGTCGACGGGTGTCAGGCCTAATTAGCCCTTGTAGTCAGAGTGTACCCAGTGGGCTGATACTTCTTATTCCTGCGTGACCTTGGTAACAGCCGTGAGATACTCGAGAGGGAGGGTGGCGTCCGTAATTCCTTTCCGTGAATGGCTCTTATCACATTGGGCCCTTTCGTGGAAGGGCCCTTCTCCTCCTCCTTTTCATGTCATTCACCCTCTCCATTCCTCCAATTATTATCCGATAAACGCAGTAACGCCCTGTTACTGCGTTTATCTCATAGGAGGAGGATCCCTGCTATCTCTCGTTGCAAACTCTGCCCGCTTTGCACTCTGTTTATTTGCTCTCTGTCTGAATCATGGAGGGAGGCCACGGAGCATCGGCCATTCTCCCGTGATCTTTCGTCTTCTTCCATCGCTGTCCGAACTTACTGCATTTAGCGACCACCCCTCCCTCCTTTCGGTAGGCTGTCGTTTGGCAGTTCGCATTGTTGTGAACCCATCGTCGGAGGATCTTCTCTGCCCATCTCTCTTCTCCTCGTTCCCTCCAGTCTCTCGTGAGATGGGGGGAGAGGCTCTCTCCCCTTCCACGTTCAATTGATTGTGCAGCCATTCGTGGGCCATAGCCTCCCCTCTGATCGAGTCTTCTCGCCTTTCGTGACAGGCGCCTGGCCACTCTCTCCCCTCTCTGACCTGCCATCACTCCAATCTCATCTGCTCTGCCCTCTCTGCTCACAATAATGCTCCCTCTCCACGTTCCCTCGTTCTTTGCTCCCAACACTTGCCGAGTTTACCAATGTCATAACCCTAAAGGATGACCGCAACATCATTTTCGGCTACTCCTTTCACTCTCCTTCCCTGCAAATTCATCCGTTCTTCAAAGCCTCGAATCTGAATGTGCATCTTGCTGGAAGAGAAGCCGTTCCTTTTTCTCTTCAGGCTCTGTCGTTGTCTGGCAACGATGTGACTGTAGAGTAGTTCTAGAAGTCCTTTTGGGTCGTGGCTTTATCGAGTTCCCTTTCCTCTTTCCCTCTCCATCTCCACTTCCCGTTTGAGATGTCGTCGAGGTCTCCTCGTCTGTCCTCGAAGCGTCTCCATATCCACGGGAGCCACTCCATTCGACTCGACGACCTCCTCGCTGCGAGGCTCCTGGCAGACAACGGTCAGTACTGTGTATAGACGAACTGGGGGAGTTCAGTAACTGATACTAATATATTGTCGGAAACCCAATATTTGTTAGTCCGCATCCTTTGCATCTCCACGAAGACATGGAGTCAGTCGTAAGATCAAAATTTTCAGGTTCTGATTTTCCTGCGTAGGCCACAAAATAGAAAGGGGCGTAGTATCTCAGTGATAGAGGGGGAAATCATCTGTCCGTGGGCGCAGTCGCAATGGGGCCATGCAAAGTGATACCAGAGAGTGGGACCACCTCGACCACGATGAATGTTGTCGGGAACCACACGAGGAGCAAATATTTGGCCTAAAATCCATTTCAGAACAATAATGCAATTTACATTCTGAATAGCAAAATTCCAAGCTTTTTGGTTCTCGACAATAACAATAATAGATCACTGCAGATTCCGCTACTCGCGAGATTCGCCTCGTCAGTTTCCCACTCGTCAAGGGACGGCGGGAACGGAGAGAAGACGTGAGAAGAATAATAATATTTATTATGCGATTGGGACGGTCCTTTCCTAATTGACACACTCCGTCAGGTCCTCCGTCTGCCTTCCCTCGAGGCCATGAATCTGCACTCGCGACTGCAGGAAAAGCTGCGATGCCGTCCACGTGAGTGACATTTCGACCCTCTGATAATCGTGGAATTAGCGTTCCATCCGATGAGATAAACGGAGTAACGAAATACATTCTCGAATTTGTGCGAACATCATAACTGTGTTTATTTCCCCCCAGACGAGGGCCACGCCTTCGAAACGATTATTCCGCCGCCAATAGGTACTTATGTTATGGGTTCACGGCGAACGATAAGGGGTTGCCTATTCTCCTCTATTGTGGCAACAAAACTCATAAATTTCCCCAGCAATACAAATACACAAAATGTTTGTGATAAAATGATACGGAAATGCACAGGATTCTTCAGGCGCCCAAGGAATTCTCAGGAATTCACCTTGGTTGCGAATTATCACTTACGACACGGTAAATGCAGTAGTGTAGTGCACAAAGCAGTACATAATTGCGTGCGTTGTTCTTCACTACTGAGTTTATCGCATAGACCGAAAGACGTCATCGTTCCTGATAATTCTCCGTTCCCCTTTCAGCGCACGCTCCGCGTTCAGCCGGGCGGCGAATTCTCGTAATCGTGAATCCGTTCTCTGGCCAGCAATTGGCCCCGAAGCTGTGGAAGGAAGAGGCCGCCGCCATCCTCGAGGACGCAGAGTGGCAGTGTGACATCGTCGAAACTGGTATCTTCTTTTTCCTCATTTATCGTTCCGAATGATACGCTCCCTTCCAGACTGTCGCTCTTTCAGCCCGTCCCGGCCACGCCATCGAAATTGCCAAGGAACTCGACCTCGACCACTACAATGCTGTCCTCATCAACTCGGGCGATGGACTCATCTCCGAGGTTTTATGACCCACCGAAAGCCGCCTGACCCAGGGAATCCTTGCTACAGTACCCCTCTGCAGTTTCTCCACGGCCTCCTTCTCCGTCGTGACAGGGAGCGGGCATTGCTCCTTCCCCTCGGCCACCTCCCAGGAGGGACGAGCAACGCTCTCGCAGCCAGTATCTGCTATGCATGCAAGTATGACCCCGCCATGTAACCCCATTGAACTACCGTACTCCTCAGTGAGCCATTTTCTGCTCGCTTCGGATTCATGCGGGAATCGGCCATAATGGCAGCGCGTCCCCACTATCTTCCTCTTCGCATCCTCCGAGCAGATGTGAGATTGATATTTGATCTTTCATCCCAGCTCTTTTCCCAGGTCGAAGGCTCCGGTTCCCTTCCTCTGTTCATGTCCCTGACCTACGGACTCATCGCGGATATCGGTAGAGGACCACATCCTTTAAATCTACCCCTTCAGACATCGAGAGCGAGCGCTTCCGCTGGATCGGCATGATTCGCCTGCACGTCGAGGCCATCATCCGCATCTTCAGTAAGTGTCTGAATCGTCGAACTTCCGTCTGACTCGCCGGACATACAGTATCCTCCAATTTGCAGGTCTCCCCACAACCAGCAAGTATCCCACGCGCGTTTCATATATTCCGGCAGAAAATTCGAAGGGTCAGTTTGCGATTGAGGGGAGGAATACGGTATTCCTTTCAGAGATGAACCGGAAGACGATGCTTCGGTACAACGCGGATCGGGCTCTATTTGGAAAGGGACACTTCGATCTACCGCCTGTGGAGGAGTTCGACTCTTCGAGGACGGCAGCAACGGGGCAATTCGAATCGATCAACGATGCCCTCGACTTCCCAACCACTTCGACCGGTATGATCTTTGATCTTTGATCTCAGATTATTGATCTTTGATTTCCAGGTTCTCTTCTCCCTCCACTCGACAAGCCCATCGTCGATGATCGCTTCACCGTCATCGAGGGTGACTACGTCTTCGTCTGCCTCACTTCCACCTCGCATCTTGGTAGCTCCCCCACAGGAAATCCAAGAGATCAAAGATCAATCTCAGGCTCGGATCTCCCCTACATTCCCTCGGCCAAGCTGGAGGACGACGGTATTTTCTGGCTGACACTCATCGATTGGCGGATTCTCAAGCATCGAATGGAGGTTGGTGAGATCAGAGATCAAAGATAATCGAACCTTTAGATCATGGCTCTCATGAGCACCATCGACGGATCACGTCACCTGGCATACCCCTGCTTCCAGGTACCGTATCCCAGTGATTCCAGTCGAGACCCCCGATGCTTTCAGTGTATCCCCGTTCGGGCGTGTCGAGTGGAACCTCTTTCACTCGGGGGAAACGTGGCAGTAGACGGGGAGCCGAGAGGAAAGGGAAAGGCATTCCAGGTGGATCCCCGAATACTTCCGTTGTTTAACGATCGATTTGCAGGCGGAAGCCCTTCCACTCAAGGCTACAGTAATCGGGCGCACGGAGGTCTCGAAACACTATTAGGAAACAAATTGTTAAATTTTGTAGATTATGTATTGTTGGTTGTTAATATCTCCAAAATTGACCAGTGCTTTTGTCTGTGATTTTGATCCCTCATTCCGAGTTCTCACACAACGATTCGCAGTATTTTATGTAAGGAAATGCGGTTCCCGAGCCTTGCCATTCCACTGCACAGATAAATAAAGGGACTATTTTTCACGACCCCACCCATGGAATTGAAAATGCTCCCAAAACTATTAATGTTGCGCAAGACAAACGGGACTCTGTATAGCGCCAACTTGGTTCCCGGCAATATGTATTGAAGAGCATTCGGAACGGTTCAATTGCCCGCCCGGATACGACCGATGATGGACTGCGCGCCCTTGGATCTTCCACTTAGACCTCGTTTTCGTGCACCCATGGTGGTTCAATCGTCCATGAAACAGAGAAGGTAAATCGTGGATGAACGCAGGCCGTCATCGTTATTTCCCGAGCGTGGGAATCAGGACCATTCGGGTTCCCGTACAATATTCGAGTGGAATGAGGAAGAAGGGTTGCTGAAGATGCTCGATAATTTCTTCACCGTTCACACGTTGACGGAAGTATTGCTTGAAAACAATGCGGCGATCAGCCCACGCGGTTGTCTTTTCTCTCCCATTCATAAGATCAAACGGCAGACAACGCTGATGGCTATTACACTGACAGGCATCAAGATGCATCTGACTAAACGAAAGGTACTGTATCCATGCTAGAACCATGTCATCCCTATGTTTACGCCAAGGATGTCATTACAGTATTGCTAAATTAGCAAGCGATCGGCCATATTAGCGAAAGTCCTTATGCAAATGATCTGGCTGATCATATTTTTCAGACATCGTTCATTCCCGTCCCTTCCCTTCCCCCTTCGTCGCCCGTCCCCTTCCTCCTCCTCCTCCTCCTCCCCTTCTTCTCCCTCCCGTGAGTTCTCGTGTCCCCTTCATCTCCTTGGCCTCTTACGTCACCTTCTCTGCAAGGGAAGAGCTTCTTCGTCTTCTTCTCTCGTTCCATCGTGGGAGAGAAGGGAGGAAGTGTAATGATAAATGGCGCACTCTCACAAATGTCCCCTGATCGGCAGAGATCCCCGGAAGTAGAACTGTATTGTCGGGCACCAGAATGGGGCTTGAAAAGGTAGATCAAGAGCGCGCAATATTGGTACTGTCCGGGCGTGATAATTAGAACGCTTTTGGTGCCCGACAATATCTCTTATGATGAAACGACGACGTCACGAGTGGCTTATGAAGTTCACAGCCCACGTGGGGAAGGAGGAGTGGTCTAATTGGGCGGATACACTATTTAATCATCGTGCTCTGGACCGTAGTCGTCCGTGACTTCCACTGTTTAGTGGGGGGAGGAGTGGTCCCACCTGCCCTCCTCCCTGTACCCGTTCTGTCTGCTCTCATTCATTCGATTATCACTGCTTCATCTTCGCTCTCTTCCCTTCGGTAGGCGGTGCTCGCCTCTTTTTCTCCCTTCTCTTCTTTATCACGATTCTCCTTCCTCTTCTCTCTTCTGTTCGGTCAACCGCACCGCCATCGAACTCGTTTCCTTCTTCCCACGTGTCGCCCTCAAGCAGAAGACCTCTGCAGGACATGGCCTCCAACGTCGGCAGACGGGCTCTCCTCCGAAGGGCCACCACGACTCCCACCCAACAGAGAACCCTCGCCATTCCCGTACTGAGGGCTACCGTAATCCTCTCTGACCCTTGGAGTTCCAGGTCGACCCTCTGGCTCGTTTCCGTGCACTGGCGGCGTCGACTCCAGCAGATCAGAAGCCCCGCGCCCTCATCACCGGATCCCTCGGTCAACTCGGACGCGGTCTCGCAACGATGATGAGGTTTATTTAAATCGACTACCGTAACCCAAGCATCGATTTTCTTTAGATTCATGTACGGCGAGGATTCGGTCATCATGACGGACGTCCGCAAGGTTCGCGCCGACGAAACCGACGTCTGTGAGTGGTCTACCGTACTCTTACCATTCCTCGCGGGAACTAGATCCATTCAAATGGTCCCCTGATTCAGGCAACTACCACTACCTCGACATCCTCAACGAAGGAGCCATCGACGAGGCCGTGGTTAATGGTACGTCTGGGTCTTTCCCACTCCCCACTATCTCGGTCAATCAAGACGCTGGAAAAAGTCGACCAAATCCCATTAGGAGAATGATCTGTAATTTTTGAAGGGCGGGAAATATAAAACTTCAAATGCCATTTGCAGGCCGCGTCAATACCCTCATCCACTTCTCCGCCCTTCTCTCTGCCGTGGGAGAGCAGAACGTTCCCCTCGCCCTCAAGATCAACTGCCAGGGCGTCCAGAACATTCTCGAAGTCGCCAAGTAATTGATCTTTGATCTTTGCCAAATCCGGGGAAGAGGCCGACTGGCATGTTGCGAATTCCTGCTCGCATTGCGTGGTGGTCGTCAGCACATTCTCCTCAAATGCACCGTCCTTTCTCTGTCTGCCTCTCTTAATCAGTGTGATCCCTCCCTCTTCCCTCTCCATTGGCCATTGTCTTTTCCTCTCACCACGTGCGTGATCTCATTAGCGAAATCATCCAATCTTCGAGGAATGGAAGGGAGTAAAAGGGACGATGACAACCATCACATTTCTGACCTTTCACAATCCAAGTCCATGACAAATGAGCTGCACGAGCCATCAACATTTCCTGTTGTGTTCATAAAAGAGATCAAACCATCGCTGGTCTCACCACGAAAACATCCCCGATACCGTATTCCTTGCAGGCGCCACAACCTCAAGGTCTTCATTCCCTCGACCATCGGTGCCTTTGGGCCCGAGACTCCGAGGATCGATACTCCGGATATGACCATTCAGCGACCCAAGACCATCTATGGCGTCTCCAAGGTACGGTAGATTGGTCCCGAGCGGAAGACCCTCTACCGTAATCCTCGATCTACAGTAATCCTTCAGGTGTACGCGGAGCTCCTCGGCGAGTACTACCACAGTCGTTTCGGAGTCGACTTCCGGTCCCTTCGCTTCCCCGGAATCATCTCTGCGACTAAGCCAGGAGGTGGCACCACTGGTGAGCACTTACTACGTTTAGACGGTTCTGATCTTACTGCGTTTATCGACTTTTCTAAGTTTAGTAGAAAGTTCTGCAGCAGAATGGGTGAGATTGATGGGATTGCGTTCGTTTTCGGTGGCTCTGCACCGTGGGGAAGAGAGAAGAGAAGGAGAGGGAGATGGTCTGATAGCGGGGGCGAATCTTTCGTTGATTACAACGTGATAATGGCCATTAGCCATTGGAGAGCTCCTCCTCTCACTGTCTGCGTCTCTCGCTTCCCATGTTCTCTCTGCTCGAAAGAGTCACGTAAGGGGAAGAATTCAAAAGGGCGCGGTAGCCATGTGCGACATTTCATCGCTGTCCCGCCTGTCTTCTCGCGCCCCTCCCATCTCTCTCCACTCAATGATTGCGAATCAGCAGAGAATGGAACCATTGGAGGGAATGGAGCTGGTCTAGACACAGTTCTCAATGAATTCACCGAGTTCAACCGTCCATACTGCATACGCAATACTGGAGTTCAGCGCGCAGAAAATGCATCAGCAATAATCATGACCCAATTATCAGTGCATTTTTTCCAGACTACGCCATCCACATCTTCTACGATGCCCTCACCCGTGGTCACCATCGCTGTTTCCTCCGCCCCGATACTCGCCTCCCCATGATGTATGACACCGACTGCACCGCCTCCGTCCTTTTCGTAAGTCTCCGACACCAGCACAGAAAGACACAGTATCCCTTCCAGTTCCTGGCTGCTCAGTCGTCTCGCCTTTCCATGCGTACGTACAATGTCACGGGCATGAGCTTCACGCCAGAGGAAATAGCCACCGCCATCAGGTATTGTACCCCTCGTCCCCAGTTCGTATGGGCCGAGATCTCACGGCGATATCTACAGGAAGATCATTCCCGAGTTCACGATCGACTACGAAATCTGCCCGATGCGCCAGAAGATTGCCGACAGCTGGCCTCAGTCGCTCAAGGACACGACGGCACGCATGGATTGGGGATGGAAGAACGACTACGGTACGACCCTTTTCGTGCTCTTTTCATCTACCGTACACCTTGCAGGCCTGGATGAGACGGTGGAGATCATGCTTGCTCTGATCAAGCGCGAGATGGGAAATTCGACGGCGACGACTGCAGCACAGGCCTGAGCCACGCGCCCTGCCCCCTCCCTACCTTCCCCTTCCGATTATCACCCCACGGGTTACGGTAGCCAAAGTCACTACTGTGCTATGAAGATTCTCGCCATTCACCCTCCAGATTAACCCCATTCCCTTCCCGATTGCCGGTGCTCATGTAGGATACGATAATTTTGCCCATTCAACTCGATTCAATACCGGTTCCCTGTAGAATAGTACTCGAGAATTTGCTTCCAAGCACTCCAAAGATGCTACGAAATCGATAAAAACTGATTTATTAATAGCCAAACTCAACAGCACACAAGAAAACGTGCATAAAATGGTTGCCTATTTTAAAACCACTAGGTGCCAAATACTTCAGCGTACCAGCGGAGAGCTAATAGTAAGAGTGGGGGTACCGCTGAGTTTCGAGAGGTATCACCGGGCACCGGCCTTCTTAGCATCAACGAAGCCCTTGAGGATGGGGTAAACGGACGTGTTAACAACCTGCAATGTTCTTCATTGTGCCAAAAAGTTCATTTATTTTATCAATGATCTCCTGAAAATTCTACGATGACGTATGTTTGCATAAGAAACGCTGATAACCACAATTGTAAAATCTGACCTCCGGCGGTGCAGGTTTCTTCCCGGATAGGTAGTAGTACAAATCCCACTCCATGTGGTCTCCGTTGATCATCTAAAAGAATTTAGTTCATGTTTTGAGCGTAACATCATCTTGAGCCAAAAATATCAATTAATTGAGTAAACGAACCTTATCGTACTCTTTGAGCTCCTGTTCTCCTAGTTTCCCAAGATGAGATTCGGCGAATTCGCCTAGGAGAATATCATTCTCGAGAATGCCGCGCTTCTTCGACTGGTACCTGCAGGTGACAGCGATTTAATCTATATCACTTAAATATGTAAATGCATAGTTGGATGACACAACTGACAACAATCGGGCGCGCATGGTGGAAAGGGACTCGGAAGCTCCCATCGTCGAGAGGCATCTGCAATATCGAAAGTTCATTGTTGTTGAAATTGAATGAACATTATGGAGCCAGTATGGAAACCCTAACGTCTCGAAAGCTAGAAGCGTGCTCACCTGCATTGTGAGGGAATAAATGGAGATGAAGGCCCAGCGGAGACGCGGCATACGGCGGCCGGAATTGCCGGTCGAGGCAGCTGGGCCAGTCGACGGAGCATTGATTGCTGCGAGCATTATCACATTTTCGTAAAGGATAGCGCCAAACCGTCCACTATAATAAAAGATGTAAAAAATATTTGTTAGGTGGAAAGATCAGTTTGCGATTCGTTGAAAAGTTGAATATAATCATTCTACAGTCTCCGTTAACACTCAATATCCGATCGAATTTGACGATCTGATTGTGAAATTCAATGTAAATTACATTTTTTGCAAGTTGATACAAGAGTCTGCGATTAAATTTATCCAGAAAATGGACTCGTGAGTATCGGCATCAAACATGTTTACAGGGTACGATTTGAGTCGTTCTTGTTCTCCATCGGGTAACGGGAATGAGTAAAATCAACTGGTTCGGATCAAAACAATACGATTAGTTTTGGCATAAAGTGCCCCGGGAAAACATGTGGTAAACACTAAAACGAATCAATAATAAACCTAAAAAGCTAAACTAGAAAAGTACAGATTGTGAGATAACACTGAATGAATGAAGGACGTCGAGATTTGTCAGTATAATGCACAATTTTGTTCGATGTGAGGTTAACAAGGGTGGAGTAAGCATGATTGTAAGCATAACTATTTACAGCATGGATACAGGTCGGTTCTTCATTCATCAGATGTTGTTGACCTCCGTGAGGGTGTGGGTGATGTGGCCGGACTCGCCCGCGAGGCACTTCAGACACACTCGACGACGGGGGTCCGAGTGAGCGGGACGAGACTTCTTATCTCAACCACGGTCATTTGCGTTTTTCTCATGACTAGGCGAAACAGAGTTTCCTCATGACCTGGACCACGGTCATTTGCTTTTCCCCTCTTGAATAGGCGAAAGTCGACTGACCATTGACGACGGTGCCCACGTTCTCTTGCTTGGCCAACTCCGCGATGTCGATTTCAGCATGGCGCTTGCGAGAGGAGCCGAACATCGGGGGAGAAGGGCTTCTTCAAATGTATCAGGAATTGATGTGGGGAACAGGTACACGTCCGTATTTCTTCACACCTTAGCGCTTATTCGCACCTTTCTTCTACAGTTTTCCCGTACATACACGGAGTGTCCTGATGGAGGAAATAAAGACAGCGCTCACACAGTTCGCATCCACTCTTATGTATCATAAGTGCATTTTACACCCCGTATTAATCCAACTCCCAATCTTGATTGAGATTACAATACTGAAAGGTATCAATCAGATCGGTCAACAACCGGAAATTATTGGCTCACACGAATCTTGAGAAAGATACTTTATCATAACAATTTTTGTATAGCACCTCTAAAAGATTCATACTCGCTATGTCGCATAGAATACTCAACAGATCTAATAAATAGAATGGCATCGGAAAAGAAAGGCCAAGAAAGATATGAAAGGATGAAGTGCCAGAATGGAAGGGATAGGAAATGAGTTCGATGTGTGACAGACTTGCAACAAGACTCGTGCAGAAAGGGAATATAACAAAATACTCTCATAGTGTGAACAATTTGCATCATACTAAATTATTATGCCAATTCAGACAACAAGCTCAAGGTATTTCAGATTAGAAAAAATAACATTATTATTCCCTCACTGTTCAACTGCACTTAGGGAGCAAGTGGAGACGAATACAAACAGTGAGGGCATGTGTATTTGACCGCGGATGTTATCATTAGAATCGACCACGAGGGTCTCGTGTTGTGGAAGGGAGGGAGGTCCCAGACGCAGGAACATTACGCCACTGTTCCCACCTAATCTGATAGTGACCGTAGCAAGTTGATTAGATACGACGTCGCCAAAGAAAGAAAGTAGAAACAGGAGAGAGGCACCTATTTATAACTCGCTGTGCTTGATCTTCGTCACGAGGTACTTCTCGAGTTTCTTCAACTTGCGGTCCAGGCGCTCATGCTTGGCCTGAATTGTGACATGTAAAATATTTAAAGTTTTTCCAACCTCGAGCTCCGTGTTCTCCAGATGCTCCAGTGTCGATTCGGCCTTCTTCGTTGGGTTGCTGATTCGAGCGAGTTCTTCCTGGAATGAGCCCGCTGCTAACTTCCTAGGATCACTCCAACCTTGTGCGCGTCGAGCTTCTTGAGTTGCTTGTCGAAGTGCATGAGCTCCTCGCGGATCACCTGTATTCCTATGGATAGGGCAGAATAGTAAATATCACTAACATCCAGATCGTAAGCCGTCAAGTTTCCGCTTTTCTGGGCGCTCTCCCACAGCTTCTTGACTTTGGAGGACGTGAAGGGAGAGAACTCCTGGTTCAGAACCTGCGACATCCATTTTGATTCTTTCAACGAATACAATTAAATAAATTCGAAATAAATAGAAATAAATAAACATCACGAACCTTTCTGTGGAGGTCATCGTAGTGTGCGTGGGCAGCTCGACTGGCCTCCTTGGCCCTCCTGTTCTTCTCGTCCATCTTGAGGTGGGAATCGTGCTCGCCATCGACTCGATTCTCCTCGTGGGGATCGGCGTTGAGTGCGGCGAGGGCGTCGTCGAGAACGCGGTGCTTCCCCTCCAGTTCCAGCAACTCGGCGTGCAGCTCTGCAATCCTTCGCATTCTATTCCCTTTTCCACAGAAAATATGACTAGTCCCGCCGAAGCAAAATGCATCCCTTCTTGGAAGGAATGGAACCCCTCGTGGTTTTTACAACTTTTTTGCGCAGCTCACAACAGCGGCTAAAATGAGAGAATTTTCTCAATGCAACCACCGTTCCTTTTTGAGTTTCGGAGGATCACGGAACCGCTATATATTCTCAGCTCTCTCCCATCCGACTCACCCTCGAGCTCATCCTTGGCGAACTTCTGCGTCTGAGCCGCCGACCACAGTTTCTGCAGGCGCTCGTCCCCGAAGACCACCTGGATAGCAAAATTAAATGTTTATAATTCATTATTAATATTATTCTTTTATTATTACTTGCATATAGACCTTCTCGGAGAATCGGGGGCCGCGCGAAGCGCGGGCCTGATTTGGCTTTTATTATTACTTGCTCATAAATTCCGAATTAAAGAATTTTGGAATATACTTTCTCGAAGACTCACGTCGTTCATATCCTGTTTAGGCTGCCCAGCACCGCTGCTCGGACGCTTTTCTTGTTTCTGGAAACGTTAATTGTGGACTATGAGGGAAGAGAAAGTGAGGGAGGGGGGCATCCTGTCCGTCTCGTTGACACGGAAAAGCAACTGATAACCCCCTCGGGACAAAGGACAGACACTACACGGAGAGGGAACAACGAGACTGATATGAAGGACAATGAAGGCGGCCATGTACAATGGAAGGTCCGAAACCGATTGCAAAACTGAGTACACGACAACACGCGAGGGGAACTCCACTGGGGGGAACTCGATAGGGCCCACCACGGGGGGAATTGGGAGTATCCCCCTCTGACGACACAGACACGGCTACTACTACGTGGACACTAACCTTCCTCTTACGAGGAGGACGGGGGCCGTGCTTTTTCACCCGAAGCACCTTCAAAACAAGTTGTGTGGGCCGAGTGCATCATTTACGGTTGAATGAATTCTGACAGATGGAAGGGACACTGATAAGGGGGAAAGATGCCAGCCTAATATGAGAAGTAAGATAGAGAGAGAAACAGACCTTCTCAAAGGCATCCAGCACCCGATCGAGATCGTATTTCTCGAGGAGCGTCCGCAGCTTACGATCGACAGTCGCCAATTCTTCCTCAATTACAAACCGGCCGTAACATGAATTGCCAAGAATTGTTTTACCTTTGTGATCTTGCCGACACTGATCTTTTCCTTGTTATCGAGGAGAATGCGATCAAAGCCGGAGAGATCATTCTGCAAGGGGTTTTGTTTGGCCAGTGCAATTCAGGAAGGTCAACAGATTGGCGATCTCTCCCTCTACTCCCGAGGGACGGGGAGGGTCCAAGGTCACCATTACAACTACGAATAAGATGGAGATCGATGTTTCGGGAAATAATTCTAATTCGCCTACGATGTTAGAAAGAATGCTTGTTAAGATTTAAAGACATCCACCAACAGCGAAATCTATTGTTTTGACAATTGGAGAAGAAAGAGTACCTCGAGTTTGAGGAGTCTTTGCTTGTCGTGGATGCTCTGGAGGGCCTTGTCGTAAACGTAGTTCATCTTATCCATGCGGAATCGCGTCGACTTGGCCGTAGATGAAGGAGCGACGGCGAGGCAGAGAAGAAGGGCCGCAACTGCCTCCCATCGAAGAGAGCTGCCCATTCTGAAGGAGATCCGTCCTACAATGCAGGGCAATTGCGCTAGAGCTATCTGGTAAAAACCGCTCGGAAATGAAGTAACAGACACAATAGAAAGTGATATAATGTAAGCAAAAAAGATCCAAAATTCATATGCAGCGTTCCGGGAAATTCCAGCCTCGCGACCGTGGAATAGTGCGGCTGCGCTCCATCTTATCGCGGGATCTGGGTCACGGACGCGCCTTACAGCTCGATCGACTTGCAATTTATTTCTCCGTTCACAGCCCTTCCTTGAGCTCCAATCATCCATCGGCATAATACAACCTTCAGGGGCTCAGTATTCTAAGGGGAGCGAGTCTTCCGTCGACTCCTCCTCGAATGGGGCCATCAGCCATGGCCAGATTGTGGCTGGGGGCGATCCTCGTCGTCTTCGGTATCGAAGCCTCCACGCACTGGAAGCGATTCGACAAGCAGATCATCAGCCATGTTAGTTTAAAACACCCAAATCAATATGTAAATTTCCTCAGAGAATCTCGCCCCTCGTGCTCGTTCGGCCGTATTCGCTGGTGGAGTTGATGGACCAGGAGGAGGACATCCACAAGCTTATCGCCAGCTCGGCAGAACTCGCCGAGCTCAATGTGAAGAAATCAATCTATATGAAACCATTATCGAATACTTAGAAATCAATGAAACAACGCGAGGCTCGGGACGACCCCAACGTTGAGCAGCGCTTGCTGTACCACGATGAGGACTGCAAGTGAGAAACATCCCAGAGCACATTAGAAGTTCAATCCAGGCAAGTGCCGAACAAAGAGGCCATTCTGGCCCTGCAGACGACCTTCTTCGAGACCGAATACTCCCCTGTGCAAGTGGCGGACTTCGTCTACTTCGTTGATCTGTGAGTATGACAAAGTGGTGTAGGAAACGTCGTCGTACGGGGTAATCCCACAGTAATCTGTAGGCTTCCGTAATTACCGTATGACGACGATTACTAAACAGCGTGGACAGAAATGTTGCTCCTGGTCCATTTTCATACAGTGGTGCAAGTGTTGCAAACGTCGTCGGTACTGTAGACTCCGAAATTGCCGAAGGACGACCTTTACTACACCATCAAATTCGAAATTTGAAGAGAAGCACAAGCCTTTCCACCGTGGACGACGGACGATTCTCTGAGGGGGACGGATAACGCAGAGAGAGGCCCCGACTGCTCCCACTACTATCCCATCGACTATTCCCCCTATGTCATGGAGCATCTATCGGTGAGTAGAGTGGGAGGAGAAAAGGGAGAAGGAAGGGAAAGGGAAATAGGAGAGGAGGAGATGAAGGGGAGGGGAGGGGGAAGAGGGGGAGGAAGAGTGGGAGGGGCAGGGAGATGTTCTATCTCCAGGCCTTCGCCAACCGCCACCAACTCCGAATGCGCCCGACGTCCCCGGCGTGGCTGGAGTCGATGGACAAGTTCATGCGCAACCACATCATGTGGAAGAGAGGAGTGAAGACAGGTGAGGGGGAACTCTTTCGTGGACTACAGTAATCCTTTGTCTTTGCAGAGTTCCCGTTGATGAAGGACATAACGGTGGCACTGCAGAGTGAGCTGACGCAGAAGAGTGTGAGTGCTATGTATTCAATTCAAAATATCCGCGTTGAACCGAATAAGCCGATCGAGGGATCGTTTAGATTAAAAAAACTCATTTAAGGACGCTAATTTAGAAAAAAAATGAGAATGAAATGCTTGCAGCCCGCCCGCAACATGGTGACCCTCCACATCCTCTCCACCATGTACTGGATGGGGGCAGGAGATGCCCCGCAGGCTATGGAGTGCGCCCGCACTGCCCTCTACCTCGCACACAACCACAATCTGTGAGTAATGTCTCCCGCTGAGGGGTTACTGTAACCCACTTGGGAGTTACTGTAGAACATGTGGGTTTACTGTATCCTTTTTGGGGGATATTGTATCCCACAGGGAGGTTACTGTAGCTCACATGTGGTTACTGTAACGTTCTTGGAGGTTATTGTAGTCCAGTAAGGATTACTGTAGCCTATATAAATAAGTGGTTCGGAGAGAGTAGCAGAGGAACCTCGAGGGTTACTGTATCTTTCCAGTCGTCACCACTCCAACATCGACTGGCGCGGTGTGGTCTTCTTGCTCGTGGGCAACCTCCTCTCCTTCACGCATCAGTACGAAGATGCTGCCGTGCTATTGGAGGTAGGAATTATTGGAAAAAAGAAGTGGTGTAGTAAACGTCGTCGGGTACTACACCACTCGGTGCTAATTCATGGAACTTGGAGAGTTTCGAATGGAGACCATTTATAATTTCAGCTTTCTCGCGTACGGGCGCATTCGAAGTCGCAGTTTATATTGGCGACTTCCGCCCTCGCCGACGTCCACGCCCAATCTGCCAACTTCACCGAGGCCATTCGATTGTATGGCGAGGTGAGTCAAGAAAGAGCAGGCGCGCTTGGTGTGACGGACTGGCTCATTGGAAGTGCTCCCCTTTCCAGGCCGACAACAACGAAATCAAAGATGCCGAGGTCGCCTTCCACACGTGAGTATCCAATTAAAAGTCGTAGGACTACGGTAGGAATATTGAAATCAATAAAATATTATTAAAAACTATCTCTAAAATACAGTGACAACAATCGTCGTAAGCGGGCTGCTCTCGAGTGCAACACGAAAATCCAAAAGGAACTGCGCAGTCAGCACGTCAGTTTCTCTCGTCGGGGTCTCGAAACGAAAGTTACCGTAACCCTCAGGACAATCTGCAAGCGTATCTGCGCGAGGGGCAACAGTACAATTCGGATGGAGAGAAGCACAGCCACTTGGCCAATGTCGTCAAGGTCCCGATGATCTTTGAATTTTGATCTTTTGCCTTTGATTCTTGGACTTTGATCTTTGATCTTTGACTTCTGATTTTTTAGTCCCGTCGTGCAGAGAAGGGCGTCGTGGACGAGGATCTTCTCATCTTCGAGAACGCCGTCTACGGATACAATCCTCGTGAGTTATAAATAAAATGATTAAATCAATAAAATAATCAATAAAAATTTTCTATATTATAATTCTCTAGATCGCGAGTGCCGAATGGCTAACGTCGAGCATCCGAAGACGAAGGAAGTCCTGAGGAAGAATGCCATCAACTGCAAGGTCCACAACAGGGCGGCATACGAAAGTAGCATGACGAGGACTCGAGCTGCCCACGTTCGACCATCCACGGTGAGAGATCAAAGATCAAATCCAGCAGTATCCAGTTTATCTCTCCCAGTATCGTGTCCAGTGGGGGGCAATCGATGGAGGGTCACCAGAGGCTGCGGGTGATGGGCTCGAGGGCACGCGGAATGGGGTAAGGGGCATTGGGGCTCCTGAAACGAATGAAGGGAGTACGGTAGTTGGCACGGTGCCAGGAACCTGGCAATGAGGGTGGCGGATGGGCGGTTGCTGATGCGAATGGCGGAGGGACGAGGGCCGGGAACTGCGGGACGACGGAGACGACGAATGGAGAGGAAGATGGAGAAGAGGGAGAGGACCGTGAAGAGCTGAAGGAGAGGTCTGACCCAGTTGAACTACAGTATTCCTGGGTCCTCCCCCTCCCTCACCTGGGTGCCACAGCACACGACGAGGTCGGCGTGCCCACATCGCTCCCTCGTCTCCGCCTCCGACCTCATCTCCGACGCCGAGCACGATAGGGGAAGGCCCGTTATGTACTGTAACAACGAGAGTCTGACCCCCTTGAACTCCAATCTGATCCTCTCAAACTACAGTATACCTGGTAGTGGGTGGATACGAGGAAACGCAGCGCCAAACACCCCAGTCCAGCCAGGTACGACAGCGTGAAGTACGGTAGACCGCGATGGCGCACCATCGTACCTGGAAAGGTGTACGGTACTCGGGCCTCCCGATCGCAGACTGACCCGCGAGAGCGACGAATCCGAAGCCGATGAAGAGGTCATCTGAAAGACCACGGAATCCCGAGGGGAAAGGGGCTACCGTAACCCACCGGCCTTTGCATAGTGAGGGATGTGGCCAACGACGGACGACTGTGTGAGGACCTCCGAGAAGGTGGTGCCGATGTCTGGAGGGAGGAGGAGGGGAAGGAAGAGAAGGAGGGGGAGGGGGAGAGACTCACTGACGATGAGACTGGCACAGATGAGCATAGCCGCCAGCAGCATCTCGATGAGCTCGATGCCGTCCATGGCAGAGGGTTACAGTGGTTAGTAGAGGGGAAGGGAAGAGGGGGAGAAGGGAGAGAAGGAGGGACGCGGCCTCCTCGATACCAAGTCAGACGTAGGAAATGAGACGGAACAGACGTGATCGATATTGATGGGGATGCAAAAATAAAAATCATAGAAATCAATAAAATGAAAATATTAAAATTAAAAATCAATAATGCAAATTACTTCAGCACAACAACAGTGCGTGGAAGACAACTCCGATCTTCACGAGGGATCGATCGTATGCGAGGAAGTTGGAGGGAATGAAGAGGGAGGCCGTCGTGCCAGAGATACAGGAGAAATACCCACTGTCGAGGTACGTTGAGATAAAAGCGATAAACGCAGTAATGGAGGATCTCATTACTGCGTTTATCTCATCGGAAGAGAAATTGCAAACGAGACCCCTTTTTCAGCAGTCTTCTTCACGACGTCACCTACCAGTGGAGACTGGCCGATTGGCCATCCGCAGGTGATGATCGATCGATATATTTATTTCAATATTTTATCATAAATCAATCAATAAAATATATCAGGGTCGTGCGACGAGCTTCTCTTTTACCCCGATATGTCCAAGGTCGACCATCTGCCGCAGATCTTCATGAGTCCCGAGGAGAAAGGATACATGTGAGATCGAGCGAAAAATACTACAAATTGTGTTCGAAAAAAAAATTCTAAAACATTTTTATTGTCGGGAACCACGAGTTGATTGCTTCTTTTGTCGTGGTAATACTTATTGCTCGAGAATCTGCAGTGTGTCCGACCTTCTGACGAAGGAGATCGGCCTTGACATGGAGGCGGAGCACCCGCTCCCTTGGGAGGAGCCCCACTGCGAGGACGAGTTCAACATCGAGGATACCGTCGCCAACGAAGTATTTTCCTCCTTCCATACTGCCAATCGATATTTGTATTTTCAGCTGATGGGAATCAACAAATCGCTGCACACGCCGCAAGCAGACCATTATGCTGAGAAGGAACTCAAGGTTTCGATTTGTCAAAATTGATTTTTTTAAAAATATTTTATAATAATTAATCGATTCAGGGCGTCCTTATCCGTCTGGCGGAGCGGAAGATGAACGAGGCCGAGGTGGGACAGAGGATCAAAACGATGATGAAGAATGTGAGGAGCCCCACCCTTCCCGCCCGAAGCTACCATAATCCTCTCCTCCTTTGACAGGACGTGGGTCCCAAGTGGATCTCCCGCAACCTGGCTGCCCTTTATTTCCGCGTTGTTGGATGGCCGGCTGCCGCTACGAAGTGTCTTCTCTCTGCACTGACCACGGTGATTCTTCATTTGTTTTTATTTTATCTATTTATCGATTTTCCAAACGTGATTTTTGAATGATTTCTTGCAGAAGGAGCACATGGACGTGGCCTACATCCAACTGGGTCAGCTCTCCTATCGAGTCAATCATCGCAAGCCCGAATCTGAACTAATGTACCATCTGGCAGCACAAGCCAGCAACAAGCAGGTAGAATATAAGGACTACTCGCGGAACGATAAAATATCTCTCCTCAGCCCCAACCGTTCTACCTCACGGCCAGACTGCATATCCTGACGAATGCAGTGGACAAAGCCGTCGCCAGATTCAAGGATTCCCTCGATCGGGATCCCTTCCAGGTACCGGAAGAATGATACCATAATCCAAGTCTTCGTTGCAGGAGGAGGCTCTCCACGAGCTCATGAGCATCGTCTGCAAGGGACAGGTCAGAATAATCGAAATAAAGGACACAAAGCAAAGATCAAAGATCAATGATCATTTTTCAGCCCTCGAAGCCGACGGTGCGCCATCTCCACCCAACCATCTGCTGCTCGGAGTTCGTCCAGAATGCGGTGTGCTTCAAGGTGAGTGTAGTCTGACAAACGGCAGAATCACCACCGCGCACTCGCAGCTGCCGACGGGCGACTTTTGCTACGTGTTGGAGTCGGATATGCGGGAGGGCGGCGGGTACGAGGACCGTGGAGGATGGAGACTCGGGGGCGAGGAGAGACTCGTGTACAATCGGTGCAATCGACAGTATACGGTAAGTTCAGATATAGAACTTTCTGATAAATCAAGAAAATGGATAAATGAATTCAGGGCCAAGTGAGCTATCCGATCGCGCCGATCATTCGACTGCTGTCGCCCTTCCTGCCCATCTTCCACATGGGTGAGTACATTATGGACTTGTGGTGTTTAGCGAACAATCCTTTTTATTGTCGGGCACCCGGAGTGTTTTTTTAATAATCCCCACCCCCGGGAGATACCAAATGCGAAACTATGTGTTTCCTTGATTTATATCTGGTGCCCGACAATAGGAGCGATCCCCCTTTTTACGACGACCACGTGAAAGTATTCTTTGGACAGTCCCCTAACATGGGGCTCGAGTAGTCTGAAAGTAAAGGTTGGAGCAATGCTTGTTTTGCCGTGTTCCCGTGCACTCTTTTCAATGTTCGAGTGGTCACGAACGGCAGTGGAAGGGGAACAGGACTCAGGGAGAGACTCCTTCCATTCATCATGGCTTATGGGTAGACGAACAGAGGGTAAATAACTGGAGAAGGAAGTAGGAGGGAGGGGATTACGGGATCAAACTTTCACCATAGTCTATTGCTTTCTGTGAAGTAGACACAGAAACAAGGTTTGCTACGTTGTCGGGCACCCGACGCGCGTTCTCTTGATCTACCTCTGCCGCATTTCATTCCCAGTGTCATTTATCTTGTCATGAAACGTGTTTTGCTGAGGCAGATTAAGGAAAGACTGGAAAAGCGAACGCTGCGGGTGCCCGACAATAAATGACGCCTCAATTTCAGCGGGTCGTCGTCGCGACAATTTCCTGCTGGAGGAACCAGAAGGAGTGCAGATTATTCAGACACCCGAGATTCCCCTCGACTACGGCGGAACAGGAGGGTACTTCGGACATCGATCACCCGACTGGTACACTCAGGTTGGTAACTTTGATCTTTGATCTTTGACCTCTGATCTTCTTTATCAGACGCAGACTCGCCTGACGTACGCAGTGCACGAGGAGGAAAAGGACCAGATCGATCTGGAAATTGATTACCAACAACCGATTATCCCCCATGTCAGTCAAGGCCGCCGTATCTTTGATCATTAGCCTTTCAGAAGCCCCTTTCCCTGCTGTGGATCAGCCACAAAAGCGAGATGCTCAAGTACGACGTTCCACTTCCTGAGGTATTTTCAAAATGTAAAATCTTTTACTTTTCCGGTCGCTGTTTTCACTTCGTCTTTTTTCAGACAGAGAAAATCCTAAAAAGAATTGTCTTGTCTAATGGGCGCTTCCTTGCAGTACCTCCCTAAGCCCTCTCGTTCGCTCGTCCGCGCGGGTCTCACCAAGTTCCCTCCACCCAAGGTCTCCCCCGGCCAGTGCAGTGGAGTCAAGCCAGTGGGCCTCCTCCCTCGATACAGTAACCCTCTCCCCTCTCAGCTGGCTGCTCTACTCGACAACCAGATCTCGACGTGGCTCTCCGTCTCGGCCAAGGGCGCCGACGTTGAGAAGTGAGGGGGAGGAGAGATAGTGGAGGGAAAGGAGAGGGGGCAGAAGACAGACGTCCACTTCCAGGTACATCGACGTCCACTCCGTCATGCCCCGCAATCTGCAACAGCTCTCGCCTGAATGCCCCGCCCCCAAGAAGTACGGTAGTCTGAAATACTGTAGTCTGGGACATCGTAGTCAGGGTCACTGTAATCCTTGGCTATTTGAGGTTCGCCCCCTTCCGAACCCTCGACCACCTTCCCTACTTCGCGCTCTCCGACCAGTTCCTCTTCTACAAGCCCGAAAAGGCACTCGCTGATGTCAGTTTATTTTTGTAAAATTTACGACGTTCTCGGAGCATCCTTTTGTTCATTTTCGAAACAATTTACTGTGTAGTTACCTCCCTGTCACTATCTGACAGGTCCCGTCAGAGTCTTCGAGCACCTTCCCTTGATGTCTCCCTCCGAACTAACTGAACCTCTGGCGTCTCGTTGTCACTCCAAACTGAATTCCGACGTGCCGTCACTCACTTAAAGCCTTAACTTTAATTCCCTCTCCGGCCCCAGGGATGGAGGAGGAGAAACAAAAATAGCGTAGATACCCGATCCCTTTGGGGGATACTACAAAGTAAATAGTTGAAAGGCGATATTGTATTTTCCGTTGTCCATCTCAAGCGCCCTGGTATAGAGCCATCCCTCTCTCCTTGAGCGCACCCTTCACCCATGGCGCAGTTGGTGCTGCCTTTGCGCGGCAGTCTGCTGGTCGGCGGTTCGATTCCCTCCCGAGCGTGCTATGAAGAAACAACTCTCTCCCAGACTTCGCATGGTGAAACAAAGTCACGAGCGCTCTTTTGCCATTTGTTGCCATTATTTTCTACCATTCCTCATCTTATTGGGTTTCTGTAGGGATATGACGCTGTCAGTTCCATGGGCCTTATTTCGATAGAAACGTTTGGGCCTAACAAAAATATGACGGAGTAGTCTTCATATTGCGGTAGAAACATCACCAATCTGCGATCATGCAGCGAACTTGTCTGTATTCTTGTAAGATCGTCACTATTTGTGTCAGAATGTGCTCGGAGGGCTATGGTCTCTTCGCTCGACAGCTGATCCCTCGAGATTGACAGGAGAAAACCTTCGGCCCCTCGTTCATACTTCATTCGCAAGTTCAGTCACAGACTCATCGCCGGGAACCCATGAGTTGCTCATGTTATAAAAATGTCTTACAATAAGAACACAGCTTGTTGATCTTGTTTGCTCTCTGCCCACTGCTGCAGCCATGAGCAACCATCAAAACAGCACAGGGTGAGAGCGAAGAGACGAACCGTGAACTAGCTCTCTTTTCCTCTGCAAATTACTTTAATTCAAAAATAGTTGCTATAGGATATTGGACTTTTTCTCGAGTTGTCCAATAACAGCCTTGCCATCCCATGCTGTGCCCCTAACATGCAGAGCCCTCTTCACCTCTCGGTCGCACTCTTCTTGCTTGGCGCAGTTGGTTGTGCCGCTGCGCGGCAAACCAGAGGTCGGTGGTTCAAATCCCCACCTCGCGCTATGAAGAAGAAATTCCAACAGATGGCCAGTGGTGACAATTCTACATTATCGGAGCGCATTTTTGCCCATTATTTTAAAATTTTTAACTACTCCATTTTATCAGCGCATTGTAGTAAAAATGGGAATCTGTTTATTCCAGGCTGCTTGCCAGGTCCTAATGGAAGGGAGCACTAAATGAGCGTCCTTTTCCGCTCGGGATACCAAATCTGTTTGTTATTCATTGCCGTTCTGGACAGGACGTCAATGAGAGGCGACGGTCAGAAGGGGATATTCTCGGCCTTCTCTGCCCCTGAATAGACTCGTTATCCGTGCGAGAGACGACGATTTTCCGCTTACTCTCACAACAAGAAAACAGAACCGCGCAGTGTTGTCTGCACGTATTAGCTAGGGGCCGCAAGCTCCGCCCACTTTGGTCAGGACATGAAATCGCGAAAAAGTGGTCCCGTCCAAACCGCAACGCGAATACTGAACCAAATATGGCGATCAAGTGCTCATTTTGCGGCCAATTTAATTCTACATCGAACTAGCATGAGGCACGCATGCAAAAATGACGCTAAACAACTTTTTAAAACGTTTTATGAAGGTGAGCATCATCGACCACCCCGACTTTTCTGTACAAATCGAGGTGGGGCTAATTCCACAGGCAATAAAACCTGCTTGCCACATGTTTTTCGCGTGTTAAAAACCTAGATCTAACTCGTATTCAATTTTGGTGTCAATCCATTGCGTCCTCGCGCTGCGGTTTGGGTTCAAGTGAAGGGGCATTAGTTTCGCCCGCGAGCGGGCCGCGACGCGCCCAATGGCCGCGTCGCGGCCCACCTTTTGGCACCTCTCCCCTCACCGGATGCGCGCCAGTTTTCGAGCCATATATCGGCAACGGAATAAGATAAAACGGTAAAAAGTATGATCAATGCCAAACCCAGGACTAAATGTTGAGCCTAAGTTCGAACATATTGGGGGAATTCTATGAATCACGTTGCGGTCCCTACCTATGTACCAGCCCACCTGTTCAAAGTTACTAACGTTTCACAAAATCTGGTTGGGGTAGTCTAAAAGGAAAATTTTGCACTTTTGGTCCACTCGAAAAGGTCCCCTGAGGATGTGACGTCATTTTATGGATCAAAATTACAGCAACAAGTGGTGTTTTTACTCCAGTCGTTAGTGTGAATAAAACAGTTCGCTGAGGCTCATTTTCACAGCACTTTTAGACTGTTCCCCAGTGTTGCGATTACTTCAATCTGAGATTGCCAGGACACCTAATCTGTTTGTTGTTGTACCGCACCACAGAACTTCGAATTTCCCGTTCCGCAAGCCGAAATTCCGCATCCCATATCTCAGCCATAATAAGGAATCTATGGCTGTTTTTTTTCATACTTCCGTTGGAATCCAGGATCAACCAGCATGCCAAATTTCAGCCATAGATACCTTTTCTCCTCAAAGATACAAACAGAGCTGTCTACTAACTAGCACAAATCTTTTAGAAGTTCTGTGGTGCTGCACAATATGCCTCTTGGAAATGGGTGCGTCAGGGCGCGCTTTTGTGAAGTTGGATTCGAATATCAGGCGTTTGGGCCCATGTGAAAAACGACTGTTGATTGGTATTATTCAGTGTCGAAATTTGGCAGCTTGCCAACGGAACAAGTTGATTAATAAACCTGATAGATAACAATGATAGAAGTTATAGTGCACAGGGCGCGAGATCTGAGGATTTGGCAAGCTGACAATATGATGGCAGGTGTGAAATTTGATTTTCGCGCCGTCCCTGTTCGTCAGGCCCGGCGTTCTAAACGCTCTATCTCACCATAGAAACATCTAAATGATTAGTGAGATACACAATTCGATTGCATTTTTCAAGCTCTACAACCTGAACATAGTCACGTATGAGGCTCAGAAGGTCCCCGAACCCCTCCTTTAAAGAAGGAGTAGGAGCAACATTTCAGATTACGGTCACCATGGAAATCAGACCAGACTCAGGCCAAAGTGCAAGTGCACTTTGGCCTGAGTCTGGAAAATAGGGCACTTTTGCCACAATTGCCCCAGCTATTTTACGGACACGGAATGTTGCTCCTACTCCTTCTTTAAATGACTCTTTTGGGAAAAACTCCATCTGAACAAATTTGAAGAGCGAAAAATAACAGGCTCAAAAATGTTGTCCCGAGGTCCAATGATAACCCTATCAAAAGTTAAGAACTGTTTAAAAATCGCATTTTTCGACTTTTGAACGACTGCCATTTCCCGCCATTCCAGTAATCCACCCAGACTACATACCATATACCTTAGGTCATTGGGTACTGTAACTGGTTAAAGCGGTAAGTGACTAGGATCAGGTTGGGCGGCTGGGACCAGGGCACCCGGAGCTCTCCTCGAGCTCGGATGAGACTGCCTCTAAATTGCTATCAAATCTCACAAAGTTCTCCGCTGCTTCGAACACTGTTCGTTCGTGGACCAGGAATCCCTCGATGGCTGTTGATAATGGGGACGGAAATTCCTGTTCTTCGTAGCACGGGCGAGTGGTTACTACGCACGATAGCGCGAGACGGATCTGAAGCTCTATTGTTTTGATGAAGTATTACAAAACAGGCGGATTTTGCCGCCTTCGATTTCGGGGGCCGCCTGCTGGTGGGTGAGTTTTGGTAATATGTGCAAGTTCATGCCAGGTTGATTAGTTGCCATTTATGAGTCCATCTGCGTCGACCAGCCCAGCGAACGAATACAGCATTGAGATTCGCATTCGAAAGTGAACGCAAACTTATGTAGAAGGTTTTGGAACACAGATAATGTAAGCCCCCGGCGTAAAAAAATTTGGTAAATTTTACTAGTGGTAAAATATTGCAGGAAATGCCATACAATTCCGGAAAAAGAGGGTACTTTTTTCCGGAATTGTATGGTATTCCCATGATTTGTACAATTTCGGAAAAAAAGAAAGGAATTGTATGGCATTACCTGCAACTTTTTCCCAAATGTAAAGTCATGAGTCCGTCCGTGTAAGGATCGACCAGTTAAACCGCTATAGCGAACAGTGAACCTTTTCTTATCCGCTGGGGCTCATATTCTGGTTAGAGGTACGTCAGGTGTAGAAAAGATTAAAAAAATTTAGAGTGGCCGATTTCGACCACGAATGTCGTAGCTGTGCTTGCTCGAATACAATGTACTTTTAGCTCTCCGAATCAAGTCAGAATCTAGTTTTGCCCATAACTCAGCAACCCTTTGACCAATTTGGGAGTTTTTAGGACCAATAGATAGCTGACGACGAGTTCTCCAAAAATTGCACCAAAATGTACCATAGGGGATTATGGTATTGTCCGGTATTATAGTGATGCGGAGGCAACGCGCGAACTACCTTCGCGGTAAGCAGCGTAATGATCTATCTTCTGCGGTAGAAGATAGATCACTACGCTGCTTACC
>JACMIG010000185.1:14827-41339 GCA_014805385.1 Levipalatum texanum
GGAGAACTCGTCGTTAGCTTTCTAATGAGCGTAAAAACTCTCAAATTGGTCAAAGCGTTGTTGAGTTATGGGCAAAAATAGGTTTAGACTTCATTTTTTAGCGAAAAGTACAGTGTCTTCGAGCAAGCACAGCTACGACACCCGTTGTCGAAAAAACCCGTTCTACGGCTTTTTCAACTTGACTGCACTTGGGGTACTTCTGACCAGAATATGAGCCCCAGCGAATGAGAAAAGGTTCACTGTGCCACCCACTGGTCGATCCTTACGCGAACGGACTTATATTAACTTATAGGCAGATAATATTTCTATTCTTCGTCATTTAAGTGCTGAATATCCACCGATTGCAGCCTCCGGGAGAGGGGCGTGTGGTGCCAGACGAGGAGCCTTCGGACGACGCCATCGATCCATGCCACAACTGTCCCAATGCCAAACAACCCTCCACCACGGTATGCAATCAATTATAAAAACGTTATAATTATAACACTTTCAAAGAGATCTGCTCCGAATCTCGAAATCTTCGAACTGGAAGAAGAGCGCAACATGCGGGAGAATGTCGCAAGGTCTGCAGAAATTTTCGTGCATTTTCATTATTGTGATGGTGCAGAGGCTGGCCCGAACTTCGCACCTATTATAGGTGCGAATCTCTCTCCATTGTTTCTAATGTGGTGATACAGTTAGAGAAACGATAAACAATGGAGAGTGTACAGTGGGAATTCCGCGGAACGGAACGTAAAATAACAAGCTTGTGCATCACCACAATACTTCCTGCGCTTATGTAATGTGAAATGGGAAACAATCAACCTTGTATTATTCAGAATCAACCGCGAAAAGGCGGAAAAACGCTCGAAGATCCTCGGGATGTGGGACACTCACAGACAGGTACAGCCCCCCTTTTCTCGTTCCGCATCCGCTCTGCGATGACGACTGTCCCGACGGTTACAGCGTAGTGTACATGTGATGACTAGCGCGGAACACCAAATCAACCTATTTTCAAACACGGATTTTTTTCTAACGTCTTTTTAGTTTGCTAGAAATAGAAAATGTGTATGCAGTCATTCTAGGTAATGGAAGATGATGAATTGAAGCATGGCGGCACGGGGTGCACCGAGTGCCGCGGACCTTGCAACTTGGACTCAACCCGAGCCATCGGATCCTGCAAGAGCGAGGTGAATAAATCTTATTTTATTCAAATATTCAAGAAGCCTTTTATAAGTAGGATCCCGATAGCTTATTTTTGCCTAACAAACACAACATATGTAAAATGCAGCCCATGGTGGCCGAGCTCTTCGCTGATCTCCTGCAGCAGTTCTATCGATTGGGATGGATGACAGGTGAGTTGCACGGTGTTTTCTGATAATAGTATCGTCTTTTTAAGATGAAGAAAATAGTGTAAATATGTTTATTCCTATTGCAGGTTCTGGCGGAGCGATGTGCGCCGTTTCGTGCGACAACCGCATCCTCATGTCGCCGTCCGGAATGCAGAAAGAACGCATCAAAGCGTACGTCTCTCATTATCAGTATAGCTGAACCTCATGCACACATAATCGTGACGGCCTTCTTGAAAATGCAATCATGTTCCAATCCAAAATTTGCGGGGGGGGGATTCAGTTCTTCTTGGTCAATGATGGTGTTCCATTTCAGCTGCGACATTATCTCCACGGCCCCGAACGGAACGACCTTCCGCCCTCCCCCATGTAATCCCCAAAGCAAGGTATCGCTCTGTTACAGTTTCGTTACATCTTTTGAAAGTTGTGTTATCTCATTCCGCAAGTCGTAGCAGACATGAAGGAAGTCACGGCGCTCGTCACGGATGTGGTCCCAGAAGCAGTGGAGGACACGGCGCTTGTCACCGAGGTGGACCCAGAAGTGGTGTAGGCCACGGCGCTCGTCACGGAGGTGGCCCCTGAAGTGGTCTATCATGCTAAGTTCGAAGGGAAGGTCGCTCATTGTCGTTGGCGTGGTCCTGGAGGACGTATGGCTGGTACCACCTCCGTGGCGTTCGCTGTGCCCTTCACCACTTCTGGGACCACCTCCGTGACGAGCGCCGTGGCCGACACCATTTCTGGGACCACCTCCGTGACGTGCGCTGTGCCCTCCACCACTTCTGGGACCACATCGGTGACGAGCGTCATGAATTCTCATGTCTGCTACCACTTGCGCAGAGATAACAAAACTTTCAGAAAGTAACGAAACTGTAACAGAGCCCAAGGGTATTGACTTGCGACAGTTGAAATAATATTCGCGTTCAGCCAACGGCATGCTGTGGTCTCTTCGAGAAGATTCTTCAGTACACGAGTGAGTGATTCATTATCTCTCAATGATCCCTTTCGTATTCAGCTGCCAAGTGCATCATCCACTCGCACTCCAAGAACGCCAACCTGGCAGCAACGATCGCAGAGAACGAGGCCGCTTGGGCCATCTCTGGACAAGAGTTTCAGAAAGGTTCGTTGTTGCGGTTTTCCTTTGTTAATTTTAGGTTTCAGTATAAAAATAAGGATAGCCTGTTTTATAAACGTCAGGTTATACTTTTTTTTCGCCGACAGCTGCATAATGGTCATTGATGGAGCGAATTATATATTGACTCGATTTATCTGCCTTATTACAGCGATCTTCAATCTGGAAACGAGGAAATATTACAAGAACGACGATGTTCTCTACGTTCCCATCATCGAGAACAAGAACACGGAGCAGGAACTCGAACCGGTGAACAAATGCAAAGCATATTTTATAAATTTCAATCAACCTGCGGTAGTGAAATCTGCGTTGGTAAGAATAAATGAACAAATAGCACAGCAATATGTTCAGGCGATGGAGCTTCTTCTGCAATCGGAGCTGCACGCCGGAACGACGGCCGTCCTCGTCAAGAACCACGGCATTTTCGTTTGGGGCGAGAGCTGGGAGTCCGCCAAGATACAGTCAGTGCAGATTCCTTCTTATAATTACAGCACCAATACCACGACCAAGAGTAAACGATTTCGAATCGTGTTTTTAGGTCCGAGGCGTTCGAAGCCCTCTTCGATATCTACTTGGAATCGAGGAAACTCGGCCTTCCGACAGTGCGCTCTACAGATGAGGAAAGACTATCCCAAGGAGCTGAAGGAGATGTATGTCAGGCTCCAATTAGAGAGACAGCCTATCTTCTTTAGTACGTATCCTCAATTTTCTCTAACACATGAATGAAGGAGCGAATAGAAAAATGGATATTTGTAGAACGCCACCTACTCCTACCGCATCTGGCAGAGTCTTGGATACAACAGCCGCCACTTTAACTATGCTACCTCTCGAAGAGACTGAGCGGAAAACAGGAGAACAAACTGATGAAATTGAACTTCATTTGTTTCTTCTGGTCTGCCTCCTGGTTGTCCAATCTCCTTGACTGGATAAAAAAAAGGAAATGCTATTTGCATGCAATAACGTAAAACGCAGACTTTACAACTAAACGGAAACTTGAAACTGCTTTACCGCGAGTTGATTCCTAGAATTCGGGCGAACAGTAAGCACGGCATTGAACACTACAAAGTGTAACTGGAGATGACTGAGAGTGCTGATTGGTCAGGGAATGATCTGAGCGCTGTTTGCATTACTATCGGCCCATTAAGACAGACAGATTGTTCTAGGAGGTGGGAGGGGAATGAGTAACCACCCGCCGATTACATAAGGAACTGTAGGATATGATGAGCAACAATGTGACCACTGTGATGTATCGAACGCAATTGGAGCTCGATTACTGTAGATTGCACTTTAGTCGAGTGGAGCTCCACTTTTAGTAGTGTTAGAGGGGTATCCCTTGCCGATCATAGACACCGGGAAGCGAGATGAGAAGTTCTCGCTCACATTTCGTTTTATTAGAGATTGTTCCAACGTGCAGACAAAAGAAAACGAACAAAACGTCTCACATCCACCTTTTCGAATTTGCATCTCCAAATGTATTGACTCTTTTCCTTTGCATTCATTCTCAGCGCGATATTTCAAACTGTAACTCTGAATAGTGACGCAAGTTTTAACGCAGTTCCAATTCTATAGAAACGTGAACCTTCATTTCAGGCATCAAGCTGTGTTCGAGGGTGCCGAACTAAGCGCGATTTCAATGAACTCAGGCCTACGAAGACAGCAGAGCAACAAGCGGCCGGAGAATATCTATGTATCGGCACCCACGTTAGTTATTCTGGTGTTGCACCAGCAAAACTATTTTAATTTCTCTTTCATTGGGATAAGTCTTGAAGAATCACATTTCTTCTCTTACATTTAGGCTTCATGAAGACGGTGTTTGCTACTTCGCACTTCTGAGTTGAGCGATTAGTGACGGGTGTTTGATTCGAGGACCAGAAATATGAAACGGTTGATGACAATATAGAGGAATTTGTCTCATTTCTTCTTTCTCGAAGTCGAGTATTGATTGGGACAGACGCGATGGGATCATGTGATGCGGGGCGTTACTCATCAGGTTGATTCAATGGCGAATGAATGGGTTCGGAAACATACATATATAGCTAGTGTTCGGGCTTTAATACTGTAGGAAGTAGATGTGGTTGTAGATGACGGATGTCTCTTTCGGAGAAATATTATTATCGGCGAACCAAATGCGTTTAAATTTGCGTTCGGTCCGCCCTGTTCGATCTCCATTGAAAATGAGCTCTCTCGCCGCCTGACTGCTGAAGAGCATTACGGGTCAAGGTGCGAAGTGAAGACAAATTTGGTTCACCAATAATATCGCGGAACGGCACTCACGAACGCCGAAGCGAACACACGGGCTCCGTGCGGCCAGTGAAAAAAAAGTAAAGATGACCGTGGACGTCGAGGAGACAACGTTAGAATGTATTTTCTGTGCTTGATCTTTGGTTCCTGCGAAATATAAGAGGTTAAAGATGATTCGTGTTTTCTCCTTCTCTCTCTCCGTAGTTACGCCTGTAATGAGACCGACTCTCTCGCTGATCAGTGTGTCGTCTCCTGGTGGCCAAACTGGTGGTAGTGAGCTCGTTTATCTTTTGCGGGTCGCGAGTTCGCGACCACGACTCGATCATGTCCCTCGTCAAGCTGGAGCTCGCGATATGCAAGAGGAGCAATATCCTCAAGACCATGTCCGCTATCTACCGTTCAGTTTCCCACCGTGACTTCCTCCCCTACGCGTGACACAGTGCAGGATACGAGGATTCTACAATTCTCCATTCCTAGCACAGACAGAAGACTGCTCCTTCAAGGATGGCAACTTCGTCTGCGAGCACCCGGTGGCCTTCATCCGCAGTCCAATCTGCGAGCAGTACTACTGCTTCTCCCACTTGCTCGCTTGCTTACCCACGGGCATCAACTGGTGTTAATCACCACTCAGAACCCTAGGACCCTCTTTCGGCTAGAAAAAAGTCTTTAAAATATCAGCAATATGATGTGCGCCTTCCGGGATCGAGCCCGCGACCTGCAACAGGTAATCAAACTCACTAGCAATTCTGCCAGCATGTGTTTTCTCGCAGAAAGAGTAGCTCTCATTGCAGGCGTAACTAAATGGCGAGATACGACGATATTCCGTTGGAAACAAAAATCGTGCACAAAAACAGTTCTCCTCGATTTCCGCTTTCCACGTATTGCATGCGCCTTTGGTTTAAACATTCCCTCTTTAGTATTAAAATTGGTAAAGACGGACGCAAAATGAGACTGTCCGATTTCCACTGCACGATAGACTGGGCGGACGGATCCATGTTGTCTCGGTATCGGAAAGGACTCGACGACCGGATGGACCGGTCTGTCAATGAGACCAGTCCCTCTGTTCTTACTTCATCCAACCTGGGAGGTCCGGTCTCGTTTCTGACTCTTCTCTCCACGCAACCTTTGGATGTCTCCATTTTTATCCCCCGGAGGAACTTGTTTGTACATAGGCGGGTAGCCGAGTGGACTGAGAGGTTGTGAGGACGGGCCAGAATCTTCCTTGTAGCGAATTTTATTAAGATAGTTGGATGAAGAGAGATAAACAACTACTGCGAGAGACAGTACTCTTAATACACTTCCCACATGCTGATTGTGAGTAATGTTCCGGTTTTCCCCTAACCAAGATGGCCAGTTAATTACTCATTGATTTCCTTGCAGAACATCGACTGCGCCTCGACCCGATCGACCGCACCTGCGACATGTTGACAGCAGCGTCTACGGTGAGTCATATTGCCCTTCTGCACTGTAGGAGTTCCGTTAGTGACTTCCTATGAGACAGCAAACACTGAATGCGTCTGCTGATCTTATGCACGTGCCGATTGATACTGTTTTCGCCCCGATACAGTGAGATATATTCGGATTTCCTGGCGATGTTTCGTCAGTTGTTATTCCGGTAACAAGAGGTGGAGCAAGATACAGTCACTATCGCTCCGTTCCTATGACTCAAGTTGCGTAATCATTTTCGCTACTTGGCTACCTTGCGAACCCATCATCCAATCGCTGCATTAAAGGTTGTCTCTGACCAAGGACGGTCAGTCGGTTCCGAAACCTTCGCCAATCACTCTTCGTCCCCCAATGAGATCGCCTTTCGATTACGGCAATCGAAGGAGAAGAGATGGGAGGAGGAAGAAGATAGGCGCGCTCCCGAGATACACAGGGAGTTCCCGTGCACACTGCTCAACCTCACTAACCCCCGACCACTATTCGCCTCCCTCCGCAAATGTCTCTGTATTTCGCACCTTGATACGGGAATTGCGTGATAATCAGCGTTAGTGAGGAGAGGGTATAAAACGGCTCTGCTCAACTTTATCGCCATAGAATGTCACCGAGGCGAACCATACTTTCCCTGCTACAAGGCCGTGTCCGTAACCGCGTCCCTCCTCCAGAAGACATGGGCCGCTTCGACGGGGCTGAGTATGCCTACGTCACGCAGTCTTGTTCCCGCAACGACTCGTTCAACACTCTCTCTGTCAAGAAACGAGAGCGACTACGAGTGCTGCCGAGCCAGGCGGGATGGAGGTCGGCCATTCCTGTCCTTCAGCAACAATAAGATTTTGCTTTTAGGTATGCCGAAAAGATGCCGCTCGAAAGACAAGGCGTTCCCGAGCAGGGCTACATCCCCAGCAGCTACGTCCACGTCGTCACGGGGCAGGAGAATGGCGAGTATGTCCTTTAGACGCCATTACAAAGCGAAATGAGTGCCCCTCTTTACCACACTTTTTTCTCATTTATTGTTCAAAAACAGAATCAGACGAGCATTCAGCACATCTCTCAATATTGATATCGCAGGTGGTTCATGGTGGTGGATCGAGACGAGGCGGAACGACTCGTCCTTCGCCATGGCCTTCCACGCGGATCCTTCGTCGTCCGATTCTCCGAGAGCAAGGAAGGCGACTACTCCCTTACTATCAGGTAAGAGTGATCACAGGGGTACGGGAATAATACACGATATTGATAGGAACTGCGTGAACGAGCGCGCGCCGCGCGTCGAGAACTACCGCATCGAGCGATGTCCCTCCAGTGGTCCCGTCCAATGGCGCATCGCCCGGAGGAAGAACTCACTCCCCCGAGAAAATGTACCCCGCAACCACTTTATTCTCCTAATGTTTGGCTTCAGACTCCAACATACTCATCGGTCAACGAGCTCGTGCGACATCACATGAGTAATTGTTTGCACTTGACCGTCGCTTTCTCTTCCTGTAGACTTGTGATTTGAAAAGAGGCCGTGTTCGGACCCATTTCACTCGTCCACAAAAATGGGTGGTATTTCAGAGGAAGTGGACGGTCTCTGCTGTCTTTTGACCCTTCCCGTCGCTGCCCTTGGACAGACTTCCGAGGAAATAATCGACCTCGACGGCATGGTCAAATTAGGAGAAGGCAACTTTGGAGCGGTATTATTGCCCATTTCGCGAGTATTCGATGCTTGTCTCCAGGTATTCAAGGGAACGTGGAAAGGAATGGTTGTGGCTGTGAAGGTGCAGCATTCCGAGTATACGGAGGATAGCAAGAAGGAGTTCCTCAAGTGAGTCAGCTTACAATTAAAGGAGGGGTTTGGGGACCTTCGGTGTCGAAATTTGGAAACTTGCCAACAGAACATATTCACTAATTAATCACTGACATATAACAGTGACACAATTCATAGAGCACAAGGTGCGTGATCTGAGGATTTGGCAAGCTGCCAATATTGTAGCAGGTGCGAAATTTGAATTTCGCGCCGTCCCTGTTTCTCAGGGAGCCTTTCTGAACGCTGTATCTCACCATAGAAACATCCAAATTCTTAGTGTCATATACCATTCGATAGGGTTTTTCAAGCTCTACCACCTGAACATGGTCACTAATGAGACTCAGAAGGTCCCCGAACCCCTCCTTTAATGCTAAGGCACACTTATTAGATGGAGCGCGAAACAATAACCTTTCAATTTCTCTACTTCGTCATACAATTAATATTGAAAATGTACTGATTGCATTCAACTGGTTGCGAAATATAAACAATTATTATGCACGACATTTCAGTGAGAGCGGATTGCTCACAGGCCTTCTCCATCCGCACATCGTCCGACTCTACGTGTGCCTGAAGGGAGCGCACATGATGCAGATTGTGACGGAGTGAGGCATTGTTGATGGGGCCAAGTAACAAAGCAATCATGCAGGTTCATGCGCGAGGGCTCACTTCTCGACTACGTCAAGAAGTTTCGAACGAAAGGAGGGACACCCCAATGCATTTCGCCGCGCGTATTTTTGCTCATGGCAGCGCAGGTGTGGAGTGATCAGATGTGATGGAATCAGAAATAATATTTAAGATAGCGAGTGGGATGGCTCACCTGGAGGAGAAGGGCGTCATCCACCGCGATCTCGCTGCACGAAATGTTCTCGTCGGATGCGTTACAGCCGATGTGCCGATTGTCAAAGTAATCCTTATTCCAATCCACGCTTATTTCACGTGCATCATCCTACACAAATTAGTCGCCTCAAACTCGATATTAGAAAATCTTAAGAGGGGAGTCAGGCTGGGAAAAATAGGCCACTACTAGTCAAGCATATTCCACCTAGAAGAGAGAAAAATATTTATTTTGCAGGTAGCAGATTTTGGTCTAGCGCGTGCTGCGAGTGAATACACTCCCTGGTCATCGAAGGCCCTTCCCGTGAGGTCAGGTTCCTATTTACTGCAACTCAATACCGAATAATCAGATGGCTCGCTCCGGAATGCTGCCCTAACTCTACTCAAAGGTTTACATCCAAATCCGACATTTGGAGCTTCGGCCTCGTTCTCTTCGAGATGTACTCCTACGGAATTGTGAGTCGCCCGCATAGTGAGACTGAAGCGATCGTTCAGAGGCCGTTCCACAGTATCTCCGAGGCGACTCGCGTATTCAGCGTTATACAGGACGGTCGCCGCGAAGAACAGCCGATAGAGTGCCCGGATGAGGTTGGAATTTTCAATTAAAAATCAGTTCATGTAGATTTACTCACAATCAGCAGTAGATTATAGTTCATCAGACATAACAACGAGTTCAAAGAATGAATCTCGCCTTCGATTCCTTGAAATTTCAATCATTTGCGCCCAACTGTACTTCTAGTCCTTATAATGAATGGTTCTATCAGGTGTTCTCTATCATGGAGTGGTGCTGGCAGATGCGCCCGGAAGAGAGGCCCTTCTTTTCGGATCTCGTCCTCTTCTTTGATGATCTCGCAATGGACAGGGTTCTTCTGCACTACTCGTGGGATACGCTATTTAAGTTTACAATTGAGTTGCCAGTTGTATGGGATAAACCAGTTTTCCCGTGACTTACGGGATTCCCAATGAGTGTACGGAACTTTTGTGAATTTACGATGTGTTTCTCGGATGATTTTATTTTTTTTGGAGAAGAGCTCGTAGACCTTACACAATAACCCTCAGTGATTGTGCAATAACCGCTAGTCTCTGCATCACTAGAGTCTCGCCCTCATCAGTTGTCTCGCGCAGTGTTGCGTGCCGTGGTAGGCGAGAGGCGTCAAATGAGCTCACGTTATATTTAGTTTGTAGAGAACGCGACGTCAAATACCCATCTTCAGCATTATTTATACGTACTACTTGTAATTATTGTTGTGAGGTCGATAGTGCAAAATCAGAGTGCCTAACCATCTCGATCTCTGTATCTGACCCCTCTGTCCAGTTCTCATCCATCGATTGTCGGCTCTCGCTCCATGATCCCGAGTGATCACTTCTCCGCCGGCACTCTAAGAGTATCCAAGGTGAGACCTTACCGTCTGGGTACCAACTAGAAAACTTATTTTTTTCAGCGAACGAACAACTGTCGTATCTGCGAAGGCCCTACTGACACTCTCAAGTACGCAATTTCGTGTAGAGCATGCGCTGCGTTTTACAAGTTTGATGCGTTGGGTCCTCTCCTTGAAATAATATTTTCCAGCCGTGCAAAAACGAGCGGTGCTGCTTTGGAATGCATTTGTTCGGGGAGAAATTGCGCTCTTGAACGAGGTGAGCGAATATTATAATATTTGTGGAACTGATCCAAATGGATCGAAATTTCAGGAAGTTCAATTGTGAAATGTAAGAAATGCCGGTTTGACAAGTTCGTGCACCTTATCGAGGCAGTAGGTCCAAAGATCCTGCGATATAAAGATTGTCCGGCCGTGGTTCTGTCAACGTCTTCCGTGCGTTCAAGCGAGACTCCCGTGCTGGATCGGATACGGAAGTGCTACAAGTGAGTATCGTTTCTGTAATCACTGTAATATTATTCTCTCTAGTAACCTCTGCCTCGTTAGCAGGGCGGCAGAGTTCGCCGCCGGAGCAAAGATCTCGGTGATTTCGAATTTCAATAGGCGATTTACCGAATTCCAGGGCTTTACAAAAGTTACCAAACGACTGATGGATCAATCATCGCAAACTCTTATCGTGGCACTATTCGACTTTGTGACGGGATGCCTTGACGAATTCGCAGAATTTTCGGAGCTACTGAAGGTGAACAAATTCAAAATGCAATTCACATCAGAGATATTGTTTTCAGCAACAAATTTTGTCGGACTATTTTTATTCCTTTATTTCGCTCGATGATGCATTTCGAACGGCGAAGGAATTTCCGAATGACGAGAAAAAGTGTTTTATTGTTGGATTCAGCACATCATTCAGCAAATCATTTTCAGCAAATCATATTTTTTTCAGATTTTCAGCAAATCATGATTCAGCAAATCATAAGATTGATGGTCGGGAGCACTTTATTCCTGGATGGAGACGATCTAGTGTCCGGTGTCGATTCCTCTGTTGTGGATGACAACGAAGCCAAAATGTAAGAACGATCTTTGGGAAAGATGAGTCTGGTGTTTAGAGTGATAGGAAAGCACCTTCATGACAGCCGGAAGTACGTGGATATTATGGTGGCGACTCCAATTGATGACACGGAACTTATGGCTGCACTTGGATTGGAGCTTTGGAATGGCAGCACTGGTAAAACTCCATTGTCTAAAAACCAATCGACGGTCTTTTCAGGCCTAGTCACTTATCCTGATGGCGTTGCCGAAATCTTTGACCGCCATCGTGCGGAACTTCTGAGAGATTTCCACGCATACTATTCGATTCACTTGGGTTCTAAGGACTACGCCAGTCGACTGGGACGATTGTTTAGTGTCATGACGGAGATCAAGGTTAGTTTATCATTTCCATTTTCGAGGATTGTTTTTCAGGGTCATCACCAACAGTTGCGGGAATACGTTGAGATGTGTCGTCTAGCCAAGATGGTCGATGAGGAAATGCTCGCAGCGAGACTCATGAACATCACTCTCTAATAAATGCACGATCGACAACAAAACAACCAGTTAAAGTGAACATAAACATGTTGAAGTGTTTGAAGTAGATGTAGTGAATGCGTAGAGCTCATGCAGCCGCCGAGCTCGCCATTGTTGTCGAGGGCGCGACTTCGTTGGCCTTGAAGCGCTGCGGAGTGAAGAGGAGCCTGCAGACTTAGTTCTGACACTCTGTACATAATTGTGTTCAACCTGTACTCTTCCGTCATCGCAATGACAATGAGCGGATTGTTGATGCTATGCATACAGGCGAAGAAGTTGACGAAGGACAGGGAGCGGGTGTCGAACATAAGGCCTCAATGAACGTTATCATTTTGTACCCTTGTTCAGAAACCTCCATAGTGCTCCCACAGTGGCACGAGTGAGAAGAGAAGAGGATTCAGTGCCTGTAGATTAATGTTTAGGTATTCAAGTGAGTATCACCTGTAATACGAGCATCCTCAGGGCGCGCGAGTGCATGTGTGACGTCATGCTGCTTGTCGATGTCTGAACCGGTCACAATCTTAGAAAAACAAGAAGTCGTGACACACCTGAGCGATAAAGCGATTGATCTGTACGCCGCAGTAGATAATGACACCGTACTTAGCCATGGCAAGGGAGACGATGATTGCTGGATAAAAAACAATCTTCTCATGCTACACCAATGTGCTCATATTGTTGCTTGTTTTCATGTGTTACGCGGTTATATTTTAGGAATCTAAGGACTGCCCAACCGGAGAGAATGACGTTGTGCAGCTTGAGGCTGTGCGCATCCACTGCATAGTAGTAGTGTTCGGCGAATTCGCGCTCCAGTTCCGGGTACCTACACGGCGAATTTGAAATTTTTCTCGAATGGAAAACATGACGGAATACATTTTCGTTATTACTGTCCCATTTTCTGTTATTTTTCAGAACTAAGGCTCACGAGACTATGATAACATGAACCGATATCCCTTGAGTATTACCGTATCCCGGTTTCTTCCTTGTGACTCCCGTTGACGTAGGCGAAGAAGCCGTCGAGCAGCATAACAGAGACGATGATCGTGAGGAAAGTGGGAGATTGGAAGATGCGCACGTTGTGGGCACTAGAAATTGGATGGGACTTGCTTCTCAATAACATCAATCTAAAGAAGTAGAGGTGACTTCGCGCCGCTAACTCTACCGAGACTTACTAGGCCATGGAACATAGTCTGTACGCAAATGCAATCGCGACGAGCGACAGCTGGGCGACGTAGAAGATGGCGAAGAGGATGAAGCCGACATCCCCAAACGCAGCACCGCATGAAACCGATCCATATTATTCTTTTAATCGTCATTTTCGTGGCCTAGTGGTCCCAGCATCTGCATGAAGATGACATTGAGGCCGTTGAAGAAATACTGAAAACATTATCGTTAGCGGTATTTCTATTACAGACCGGGGCAATGGCTGCTCCGGAAAGACTGAACGAAACGTCGCAGAAGATGAAGCAGAAGAGAATATTGCGGTACCTGAAGAATCGACCGGAGATCAATCCCGTGACTATTTTTTCACGGGTCGATCGCACTAACACGACATACCATCCAAGGGACTGGGCTGGTCGCCAGATGAGAATGACGAGAAGGACTGCGTTGATGGCGACTGCCACGACGGCCGATGAACCCCAGATAAGATTGGCAACGAAGGAACGAGAGGACATAACGAGTATATCTAAAATTTCAAGGGAATAAACTCGTTGTAGAGCCTCTCCTTAGACGTTCCGTTTAAATCGTAGAGAGAATGCATTATTTTTCTTCTGATCTTAACTATTTTCGTGAGCCAATGTCATCAATTCATCATTGTTTTCCGCATATCCTATGTCTCAGGGGTCTACTAGATAATGTCTTCACTTTATATTGCGCATCATGCGACTGTTCAATTTCCTCACAATCAGTTCTCATGGATACCGTTCAGTTTTATCAACACTGGTAACGCGACTGGAATGGACTATGAGCGGGAGCCAAACAGGGAAAAGTATCATGGAATGGACTAGAATATCATTGGCCGTGGAGACACGCAGTAAATGCACAGCGGGATTGGTAAAAGAGATTAGTACTTGGGGGCGAACACGCATGGATTTGTCAGTATCAGTTCACGTTGTTTTTATCTGATTCGTATAGAGTGGGTTGGAGGTTTCACCGGCACGGCTTTTGATCCCGAAGGAAGAGTGGACAGGGAGACAGCGACTACCATACAGCAAATAGCAAAAAGCATTGGACAGCCATCGATGATGAGAGGAAATGGGTGCGCGGGCCCCAATATGCGACAAAGATATTATGGTGGAAATGGTGCTTTAGAGACGTCTTCGACTACTCAGCAACGTCGTCATCGATGAACGGCCACAGATCGGCATCGGCGAATGAGACAGACCTGAAAAATATAGAATTTTTAGCACAAAATATAGAATTTTTTTAGCAAAATATAGAATTTTTAGCATGTTAATCAAACGTTTTCATGATGCAGGGTCTATCCGTCTATGAAATGCTTTTAGAACGGAGGTCTGGAGAGAGTTTGGCACAAACCTGCTGGAAGGCGGAGTGGAGGACGAAGCGAAGGAACGATTGTCCGAGCCCGACGAAGAGGCCGACGAGGCGTAGCGACGGGGGCGAAGCATGCGGAGGATTTTTCTGTAAAAGACTCATCTTCATCACATATGGGAAGAGAATCAATGCGGAAGATACGCTGTTGCTTCAATGGACAAAAACACTTTCCATGGTTCTGTCATACGCACGGCTCTTTTTGTCTTGTTTTCAGTCTGACGCCCGTTATTATTCAGGCCTCATTATCCAATTAATTCCCCGAGTCACCTGACATTTCGTGTACTCTCCACCAAATTAACAATTAGTCCAAACGGAAGCTTATTTTGACGCGCATAAGATTCTGGCGAATAATAGAGGTCTCCAGACTATTCGTGTCTCCGGGAGGCTTGGGGGCTGGAAAGAGGACGAAAGAAGACGTGGATTTCTTCCGTGATCGCTGTACCGGAGCTAACCCTAAGCGAACTTCTCTCTCTAATGCACATTTGTTCGTGGACTACCGAAGGGCCCCGGGCTATGACGAAGGAGCGGAGAAATGCCCATTTCTCATGTGCATGACCGTAGATGTTTGCATGGAACATCAGTCGAAAGGAACACAATTGGGCATTCATGAGGTTCTCAGCCTTGATGACAGATAGGTGTTCGTTTGTTGTCTATACTCTGAATTGTTGGAGGCCTAGAAAAGGGCAGAACAAAGAATGTGCCTCTCGGGTCAGACACCAATGGAGACCCCCAGGTGCTACTACAATGTAACCGGTGGAGTGGTCACTAACAAGGAAGACAGACTCCTTCGTAGTCAAAAATTAGCCTGGACAAAACAGAGGATCTCTGTAATTGATCCTTGCACAGGTTGGCTGTTGTCATCCTCTGCCCACAGTACGAATCGAAATAGTGGACCGAGTTCGCCAAAAGGGCTATTGTCCAAAGCTTCTAACTTTCAGAGATCGGACGTTGCATTTCCTCGTATGCTGTTGGGATGCCCAACGCCTCTCAAAACATGGAAAGTCTGGAATGTGACATCAGAACGCTTTTCGAGGACTGGCGACAATAACAGGAGCTTCCTTCCCTCTCCTTCCGTCTGCCAAAACAGTCTGGGACAGAAGACTTTTGTCTGAAAAGGGCAAGGCCATTCTTCTGTCCAGTGACGGAGGTGCTTCCACTCGAGGCTCACGAGGACGATTATTTCGGATCAGTAACTCCCGCGCCGGAAAAAAAGCCCCCGCGCCTCCTGTGCCGAGCCATAACATTCGACAGCCAGACGATCCCCTTGGACCATTCCAGAAGGTTCCTCGTTTGGGGAGGTTCGCGAAAACACTGTAAATCGGCAACTGCCCACTTCCGTCAGCACCGTTTCGCAGGAACTGTACCGAAAATATGCGCGCATTGTTCAATGGCAGAGCTACCGCCCCCCGACCGAAGGTCATGGGATCGAATCCCAATTATTAGAGTGTTTCATCTATTGTAAGAATGAAGATGGAAAGGAGCTCCCTAGTGAGAGTCATTTATTTATCAGCACTCCGAGGATTCTTGACTGCAGTGTGGCAATGGAATCTTTCCGAGCTTTCTCGTCATAGCCCCTTTGGTTTTCTATCGGATGAAAGGATGGGAGAGTGTGGGGAAAGAGATGAGGCGTTGTGGTGTCACTGATGGATACACGGCGATAAGTCGCCAGCGAGAGCATCAATCACCAACAACATGCTATGCATTCCCTTGCCCCGCTATTTAGAAAAGCCTCTAAATAACTTATACAGTATATCCTCGACTGGACCACTTTCCAATTCCATAAAATCGGGAATTGTTTTGGCATGCTCGTGGGACGCTCATTTTCGGTTTAGTGCGGGATGAATGGAGTGTTCTAAAGGCGTGCCCCACCCCTCATTCTCTGGGAGAAGACTAAAGTATGCGGGGATTGAGGGATGAAAGGTGAAAAATGGGGGCGGCAGCGGAAGGTCGGTCTCTTTCTCCCTCTCTCGGTGTTTATGGGCAAAGTGTGCCGGAGTTTCACATTCCATATGGAGCCTAAGCCCCGCCGGAAGGTGCTCACATCCTATATTTTCGGACTCTCGAATTTCAAAAGAGAAGGGACGTTTAGGGAGCGCGATCCCTGGGGTGGAGAGGACACCTCATCGACCAAGGGAACTTGAGATTATGCATCCCACGTCCGCTCCACACAGCTACACCCACGAGAGGCAATCTAATTACGGGTCGCGTACTAGAGCCTCTACTAGTAGCCTTATTCTTATTCAGTTTACTCTCACTCCGGAAAGACGAACGTTCAAAGAAGCGGGCGCCCTTTTCTTTGTTTTCCTGCGCCCTCACAATAAATCCATCTACGCACACTGCACATTATGCAAATGAGAGCAGTAGCGCCCACTCCTCTCATTGCGAGTAGTCCATGCATATGGGAGGGAGCACCGTACCACGCGCACGATGAAATGAATCCCAGTTATACCAAGAAGAGCAATCTCCATAGGGAGAACTCTCTGGCATTCCACGCCACGTAACGGCGCCTGACGTCATGGCACTTTCATCCTCCCTCACAGTTATGCATACCCGAGTCTGTCCAGTCTCGCGGGGGTCAAGCATGATCCTCTCCCCCCCCTCGAAGGACCAAAGAGAGGCACTGAATCTGCCAGCTGCCCATATTATGAGTGATGAGGATTGGATGAGCATAGGGCGGGCGCCCTCCATAATCAGCCCAATTTCCCGCTACTACTCGCAGGCCACACCCACTCTTATTACCACCCCTTCCAAGGCACATATGTACATGTGATGCCATCGCTTTGCCTTTCGACCCATTCAAATGTAATCTCAAGTGGGGGCCCACACATCAACAGCTCGTTACGGCCAGTCCTGAAGGGGGACGGCCGCCATGAAACCGGGTTATGCCTCGGAATTTGTACCCTCTGGTTCCTCGAAGAGCCGCGAATTCTGCACTTCCCGGTCTGCGCTCAGCTACAGGGCGCATTGTGCACTTGGCACAATGGTAGCCAGGTTGCACTTTTGCTTCCGTCCACAAAGGACCGTCGCATGCCCTCACAAAGGGAAGTCGCCCGTATTCTGGAGGAAGTGGACGCTGATCATGAGGGTGTCTTTTAGAGGGTCTCCGGTGTCCAGGCGGGTGGAAGTGAAAAATAAGGAGCCTGGCGGTCCGAGGCTTAGTTACATTAGTTGGGGGTCGGTGGTCAGCTGGTGCTAAGAGGGAGAGAGGCTCCCTCCCGCAGGGCGGGAGCCTAAAGAAAGGAGGAAGCACCCCGCTGGCAGGACCAATAATAGTCCCCCCAGTACTACTGGCGGCACTTGTGGGTCACGCAAGGTGGAGTGAGTCCTTGAAACAAGTTTTGAGGAGTGCCACTAATATAGTAAAACTTGATTGAAGAAAAAGCAGCGGAAAGATTCCGGACCATAAAACTGCAGTGGAATTAGCGGAAAAAGCTGTGTGAAGCGCCATTTTTTCGACGTCATCTGGTTTTGTTATCGTCTTCTTCTTGTATAAATGGCTTCATTTCTCCTCTAATGGGGGGCAGGCTGCTTCCTCATTCAGGACGAGTGACTGGCACTGCTTCTTCTTCTGGAGGCATTCTCCCATGACAACATCCGAGCGCCGCTTTTTTTTCCGGAACACTAAGAGGGCTCACACTCGAGAGATAGGATAGAGAGAGAATAGTTTCGTGTTTCGTCCTCAGCGAAAGAAAAGCCTTTAGAATTCGGACGACAAAACGTCGAATGGCATTCAATGCCCGTCCCCATTGGAGACACACTTTCGACGTGTCCCAGCCCGGAAACGAGGAGGACGTTTATCGGGGGACAAGAAGAAGTATCCCTCTCTAGAACACATCGAAGTGATGGCCTAATTGCCCCTCGCCAAGACTTGTGGACCCCTTTGTGAATGTTTCCACAGAGAGATTGAGAAATAGGGAGGCCCCCATGGATGGCCACGCGATCGTAGGAATTCATTTAAACTCCCCTGTGGCTATGCTCCAGAGAGCCGATAATTTCACATCTCTCTCGCGTTGAATAAACAATTCGCGCCACTTTCAGGAGGGGGCTCTCGCTGCTTATGAGCGGCCACGTGGGAGCAATTTGGATACGAAGGCTTCTTTGCCCGCTTCTTATGCGAGCCGCCTCTGTTCTTCTAGAATTAGGACCGGATTATTTTGATGCAGCAATGAGCCACAAGTTAGCTATACTATTCGGTAGTAGTTTTCGTCCAGGATCGTTCGGAGTGGCCCGGAGGCTCCGATTTCTCGCAGGAGGATTATATTCAGTGGCTGCTGAGAAAAGCGCCGCCCGGGTCCCATTTAGACCACAACTCCCGAAAGCAACAACAAGTACAACTACTGAAGGAATCAGGGTATGGTCTTAATTCTATGGTCTCGTGACTTGGTTCTATCTTTGTCCCTTCCATCATACAGTTTGCAGCGGGAATTAGCGGCAATCGGATGAAATTCCTCGGTCTGCCGTCATCGCGAAACTGTCAGCAGACAGAGTCAAAGAGACACGCGGTCGGAGACCCTCTACTGTTTGCTGAGCTGTTTCTCTGCGGGCGGCTCAACTGTGGGTGAAAAGAGAAAACGAAAGCAAAGCTATCAACGTATCCCAGATTGTTTCTAGTCAAAACAATATAATTATGTGTTAAAATACCTGAGGGAAACCATGACGAGATGCGGTGACGCTTGTTAGCGATGTTGTGGGAGATGCTGCAATATCAAAGGCGTCAATAAGCGACCAAGGAACACGCGCGTGGACAACGAGGAAAGAGGAAGGAAAGGCGCGAGTTCGTGTCGTCATGCCAGGCCGAGAAAATGTGCGTGAAAGAGCATTGAAAGGGGGGCTCCTAGGTGGCAGGGGGGCGTGGGCAGCAACCAAAGTTGCCAGCGCCTACTTAGCCCTGACCCCCTCTGGCTCCGCCCTCCGAGCTATGGAACGAGAGTGAACAGGGGAGGCGAACCGCCCATTTCAGCCGGCGATCGCCCGAGAGATCGAGGGAAAACGAGAGGGCCGAGAGGGCGAATATGGCAGCTGGAATTAGTTCCGCCTGCCTGGATAGGCGGGAGCTGTTGTTTGAGTGAGAGAGAGAGAGGAAGGGACACGGTCTGCCCTTGTCCCCTCTCCCCGTGCGTCAGACGAGAAAGCTTTTAGTGACTATTTCCATATTGTTGACAGGCGATTGAATGCTGACCGATCACATGAGCAGGCGAGAATTTTGCAAGAAGTGAAAACATGTTATTTGAATTGAAATAACGGTAAAGAAGCCGTCGGCTTGCTCCGAGCCTGTGAGGGAGGCATAGACTAATGGTATTGCCTTGAGGGGATGCCCCGGGATCATAATAAATAATGCATTTACTGTCCCGGCCGTCCGTTCCGACCGAGTGAACACTGCCAACACATTCCTTGACTTCCAAGTGCCCAAAAAACCGGGATCTTGGACTGGAGGCTAATCCAATTTCTTGTTGACTCGCGGCATAAAAAGAGTACAAATCACTGCACACGAGGGCTCCGTTCGCATGCATGACCGATTCTCGACGGCGACCTCAGCTGCTGAAGATGGAGAATGAATGAGACCTCTGCCCTCTGAGGCCTTTCTGCTGCAGGTGAAGCGTCTAAAAATGTCCCCCAATGTGTACGCTTGACAACTTCCAGTTGTTATAACAACTACCATTCGAAGACAGACAAATTTGCGGAAAATTCTAAAGATGGAGGAGCTAAAATGCGTGTTCTGATTTAATAGATAAACACAGCTTTTGAGTCTAGACGCGAAAATAAGATGAGTTTGGTTCGCCAAAAATATGTGACAGTAATTCTGTAACCTCAAAATCACGTCAGATATTCATTTCATTTTTCTTTAATTAAATTCGGTCTGAAGCACAGTTGCAAGATCGTATTCCCATAAATAATGGATCTGTGGGACAAAAATATGTTTTGTCAGTATCCGAACCAGTGACTGTAACTTCATTCCAAGCATTTTCTTTCGAGCGACAGTTGTCGATCATGCGCAACAAAATTGAAATTGATCGCTGTCTTATTTAGTTGTTATAATGCAACTGTGTTTAAAAGTCTTGACATTTATGGGTCTGACGCAATTTGTTCTGGTACCTCAATTTCCACAAACGGTGGAGTCGCCTTTTAGCGACTCAGCTTCTGAAGTAGTTGCGAACTTGTTTATTGTTGTCTCAAGAAATCCAGTCCGATTGCTTTCTGCTCAGCTTGGATAATATATCTCGTTGCTTAGGCTGATCAGGGTCAATGCGCAGAATTCCATTCTACACCTAATAATAAGACCGAAGTCACAGAATCCCTTAGTGCCGTCGCAAATTTCGTCGGCTCGATTCATCGCGTCCAAATGCATCGCTTCACTCTACAAATATTTCAATACTTTGAGGATGTCAATTTCGGTAAGAGGTTTCTTCCAGATGTTTCAAAATACATAGTTGCAGTATTTGGAATCATTCTCAATTCACTTCTGCTCTATTTGGTGACACATTTCACACCTAAAGAAGTCGGGCAATACAAATATCTTCTGATGTTATTTGCCATTAACGATATCTACTTCGCAACGATTCATTGGATCGTTGGGCCGGTATTCAGCAAGTGCACAATCCATACTTTCAATGTATTTCAGAAGTTTTTGTTCATCGGAAACACGCTTGCTTTTGTGCCTACCGGAATAATAAATAGAAACAGGGTACCGCTTCTTTACGATTCAACTGCAAAACAGTGAAATAGACCATTTCATCGGCGTGGTCAACATCATTCGGTCAATCGATTCTCTTACTCCTTTTTCACTTCTTGTACCGATGGCATTCGGTGGAAAGGCATATACTATTCACTAACAATCAGGCGTTATATTCATGGTCTGAACATGCATGGACATGAAAATTATAATACAAATGAAAATGTATAGTTCACTAGTTTAAAATAAGAATCTCAAATATGAAGCAGCGATAATGGAGTGATGCTATCTAAGCAAATGTTCAACCAACGACTCGCACTACAATGCTGTCTTCTTCAGGCCACTTAGTCAATCACTCCTCGATAACAAACGGATCATTACCACATTCATCGCTGCCTATTGCATGATTACTTCGATTTGGTGGAGTGCCATTTACTTCGGCCTTTGTCGGTTCTCATGCAATTGCGCATCTTTTTCATCACTTCAGATATCACAAGCGAAGGATTAGAAGTGCTGAGATCATCAGCTTCGGACAAATTCGGAATTCCAACACGAGAATTGCCGTCATTGGGATGGGCCATGGCACACTTCTTGGTCTGGCTATTACACAACCCAAATGCGCCAATGATTGTTTTGAGGACTCACAAGGGCGTCTTCAGCTACGACCAGTGCTAGGAGTCGCTACAATCTTCATGATTGTTTTGCCGTGCTTCTCGGTTCGTAAATTGCTGGAAAACTGTGAACCAAACAATTCATCAGGTGATTATCTTCACTGGAATTTCAATCTTTCGCCGCCTCTACCATAATGTAGCCGGCTTCAGTGATGGACGCTTGCTTCAGCGTCGCCTATTCGGAACTCTGTGTGCCCAGGTAGGATTGACTAATTGTAAGATTGTCGTGGGCAAACGATCCTTCAGACTGTGGTTCCAGTTATCCTCATGTTTTTGCCGGCATTTGCGTGTATTTGCCTTCCTTTTCTTGGAATTCCATCGGAATTTATCGGTGAATCTGCTGTTTTTGGTATTGAGTCTAGGTACTCAGGGGATCTCGTTTCCCCGCTCCTTACTGTTTTTCCCGTCCTCGACGCTCTCGTGGTCATAGTCGTTTTCCGAGACTACCGGGAGCGGATCCTAGGATTTCTATAAGTCTACAAACTTTTGCTGTACATAATGGGATGGGTGTTCAAAAGGCGCTGCAAAAGCAACTCGATCGCTACAACATCACTTGATCGAGTGACTTGGACTGACTGAAGCAAGTGCCGAGACGAATGCTCCACTTTTGGAAAAACGATGCTATCGTTGCGTCAAATAATTTTTATGAATGATAAGACGCTTCAGAGACGATTTTTTTCAAGACTGAGAAGTCGCTTCAGTGACGAATTTTCTGAACATTGTGTACCCAGGTGTGAGGACTCTTCTTGATGTCGTCGAACGTCTCTAAATACTGCCGTACCCATTATCTTCATGTGTCTGCCGTCATTTGCGTTCATCTCTCTCCCTTTACAGAGCACTCCATCGGAATTCATTGGTTGAAATTTTGATGTTCTCAGATTACCTTGTTTAGCCGCTGATTACTGTTTTCCCGGTTCTCGACGCTCTTGTTGTCTTGGTCGCGTCCGAGACTACCGATGGGGTATCCGTCAATTTGCACAAGGCTACAACCTTTGGCTAATCATGTTGTTCTGAATTCTCTGAAGGTGCTGCAAAGGAAGCACGAGCACTTATTTAGTACCAACAGAATTGGTTCCAACGACGTCGACTGCCTGAGCCTGTCGAGGCCTTTACACCGCGCGCCAAACCACTAAATTCTTGGAGAAATAGCACCGTAATATTCCGAATAATTAGCTCGAACGTGCACGTAGGGTGTATTCATGAAAGCGAGTTATTCGCACGGAGCGAGTGCATGTAAAAATGGCTATGCCTATTATGCTATTATAGAACGAGTCGATTTTATACTTCATATTTCTATAAGAATAGAAGCGAAATAATATCAGGGCGGTCTGGAGTTTTGGAGATTAATGGACACTTCGTGATTGATGTAAACGACGTCCGTCGATGAATGGCGTCGTTTTCCAAGCAAAGAAGGAATCTTACTGCACAGTACCTTCAAAGTATTCTTTTTCTGAGTTCCGTAAATGTCTCTGATAGTCCGACCAATGAAGATCAGCACAGAAAGAGGTCAGAAATCAAAGCGCATGAAGCCAAAGACTACCTTTCTGTGATGCGAATGCAGACCGACGAAAATGATCGCGCCCCAAAAGGATTGCGTGTTGAAAATTATCTGCAATTACCGATTGCGAATTCCCACTCAAACAGAGTAATTTCACTCCGTTTTATTATGTTTAGATCACTGCGGATAGTGGATCGTTGTATCGTCCGGAAATGAGAAGGGGAGACAGACAGAACACAATTCTCAATTAGGACGCGGAAGGAGAATGAGCTCTAATCTCTCTCACTCTAACAGGCCGACTACAGCCTAGGCACAGTTTCTGAATCCTATGACGATTGAGGAAACGAAACGGCGTAAGCGCTTGTTATTCACTGTTATTGTCATATTTCTCACAATGGCACCGAAGCGTATATATGGAAGAATGGTGACGGGAACGTGGTCGAGTCCCCCGACCATACCGAGAACCATAACAACGAAAGGACCGACGAGAGCGACTCCGATCTGGCCGATCTAAATCGCATCCATATTTACTCCCCCCCCCCCCAATATTTTACCCGAGCACGAACAACGTTGTCAAATCGTGATCGCATCTGTAGTGTGCGTACGCTCGCAGTGACCTGCGAGAATATGACGTTTTGTGTTTTGACAAATTACAACTCCACCATCGCTCGACGAATGTCCCTTCGCATAAAGTAGACAAGCAGGGGAAGTGGGCAGAAAATCGCTCCGATGGAGCATGCCATAATGATCATCTCTGAGGATTTCTATGTCAAACGGGACCGGTGACGTCAAACCATTAGTGAAAAGACGCTTCGAGTTTCCAACGATGCCCAGTAACGTTAGCGAGGGATATGTTGCTGTCCATGAAAGGTATGGCTTGGTGATTTCTTCTTCAATCTCGGGAATGTCGGTGCCGAAGAACCAAAAGCCAGCGATGTTCAGAGACATCACGATATAGATGGAAATGAAGAGGAGGACGAGTTTCCTGAAGAGTGGTATGAGTTGCCATGTAGCTGTTGTTATTACCGGCTGCTCAAGCACCACGGACTCCCCGGAGGCACCAATCGCTGTTGGGAGTGGAACATGAGGATGATCCAGCACTGCACCATCCCAACCGACCAGAAGGCTAGCATCGTCTGAAGCCTTGAGACAAATGCTTGCGGTCAAGGGTACCAGAAGAAATCGGCCGCTCCATCCTGCCTTGCACAGTATTCCGAGACAGACAACGGAAGGAACTGGCACGAGAATATACGGGCGATACAGGAGCATAGACCATATATCGAAGAGCAGCATATGGATCTGAGAAACTGTCGGTTCATCCTTGGTCTGTTGAACCTGGATCGCGATGTACTCCAGCCGGTACACCGACAACATGAAAGAGGAGTGGCTCGCGAGCAGCCAAAGGACGAGAGGATGCACGAAGAGCAGCGCCATACCACCATACACGGTTGCGATCCTGATGAAATGGAAGTATTGCATTGATGTCGGCACCCTTACCAATTAGCAGCATCAACAAGGACATCTCGATCGAGCGATAGACCGAAAGGTAGAGTCGAATTCATTCTCGACTCCCTTTCCGGCGGGACTATAAAACTCTCTGTTGATGGCAGTGAGATATACGGGATTAAGGTCTGTTAATTAGTACTGTAGAGTGATTCCCGCGCCACAAACAGACAAGGGAGATCCCTCGAGACATTGGTATGCGGAAAAACAATGATTGTTCCGGGTATACGATAAGTGCGCAGTGATGATTGTGAGGAACTTTTTTGACATAGCGGAACGAAAGCTGCTAACCAATGTTTATTACCGATCCGTTAGCGTCCAATTATTTCTAGAGGCAGCAGAAAAGGGAATATTCTCGCAGACCGGGCGGTATCGTAAACAGCTTTCAAGTGCTTAGGCCTCAATCTCAGTTATGTGCACAAAATCGAGAGTGCATTACAATCCGATTGCTAGATGAAGTTCACTTCCTTCAAGACACTATAACAGTGACGTTTTTCTGTCGGAGTGCAATGATAATGGACGATTCTGCAGAGATGAAGACAACATTTCGAGTTGGTAAGCGACGGAGGAATGAGAGGTTATGCCAAAGGACCTGCAAAGAGAGCTCGTAGTGGATTTCAAGGGCGGAACGTGGGGAAGAGAACATTACGTATTGTTGGGAAATAGAAAATTCCTTTCACATGGCACCTCCCACCTGCGTGAATCTCACGAACCTCTTGTCAAACGAACCTTCCGATGGTGCGAATGCAGGGCAATGGAGATGACTATTCCCCATGCGGACTGAGTGTAAAACACGACATAGACCATCTAATCGTACTCCACTATCCCGGAAATGGACGCTGACCAGTATCCCAGTTCGGAGATGAGACAGCAACCACGGTGGGAGGCTGGAAAGGGCCCCGCCAGTCCCGAGCACCAGCATAGCGAGCGGGAAGACAAATCCAACGCCGAGGTGCAGGAACTTCAAAGATGGATATCCAAAACCCTTTCAATCATCCAAAGCGAACTCTTGCTCGAACAACGCGGTCGGAGCGCGATCGCATCTGCATCGTTTTCAAGCTTGATGTAACCTACAGTACCGGCCAAAAGTTTAAGGACACTTTTTCGACACTTCATATCTCGGCCCAGAATGGTCCAATTCGGGTGAAACAAAAAATCGTTTTGTAGCTAAAGTTGTCCTGATGACGGCTCTGGGGTCGGAATTGTCGATTTCCGAAATCCAATGATCGAAATTTGCATATTTCCGTACCGATTTTTTGCACTTTTTCCAATTTCACCGCACCAACGAAATTTGCATGTTTCCGTATCGATTTTTTGCACTTTTTCCAATTTCACCGCACCTACATATGTCGAGGTAAAATTTTAGAAAATTGTGGCCCCCCATATCACATCTTTTTCTCCGTACTTTAAAACATACAAAACCACGTTGAAGCGGTTCCTAGGCCCTAACGTGTGCTTGGGACGATAATCAATCGATAAAATGGCCCTTTCCTTCGGGAATTTTCCTGCTCATAGGAAATTTTTTAAAAATCTGAAAAAAATTGGACGATATAACATATGCATGGACTGCATTATCCACAATTTTCTAAAATTTTACCTCGACATATGTGTCGGTGCGGTGAAATTGGAAAAAGTGCAAAAAAATCTATACGGAAATATGCAAATTTCGATCCTTGGAATTCCGAAATTGACAATTCCGACCCCAGAGCCGTCATCAGGACAACATTAGTAACAAAATGATTTTTGTTTCATCCGAATTGGACCATTCTGGGCCGAGATATGAAGAGTCGAAAAAGTGTCCTTAAAGGAGGATGCCGGACAGTTTGAATTTTCAGTTTGCAATCAAAAGTTCCCTGACATTCCTGACATTTGACTTACAGTATGCCTGACATTTCTGCATTTCCGGACCTGTGTGATTGC
>JACMIG010000186.1:0-29880 GCA_014805385.1 Levipalatum texanum
TGTACCGTTGGGGCGCAAGAGAAATAAAGGTGGTTAAAGGCTGTCAATGGCATGCGAACATCGCGCGGAGTGGTATTCTATCTCTCTGACCGTCTCGGAGAGCATGCAAGGCGCCTTGAGCCGCCTTGCATGCTCTCCTTGAACCACGCATCATTTTTGAACGCAAGCGCTGCACTATACAGCGCTATTTCCGCTTCTTATTTAAAGCTTTGTTTTAATTATTAGAGTAGAACGGATGCTAAATATGTATTAAGTTTTATTAAATCCCCCTAAACCGGTCAGCCTCCCAGGGCTGGTCCGTTCACAACGTTTGGAAGCGATTCCCAGTGGGCATTAGAGCGCAATCTGTCAATTCTCAATCAATATTGGATGTCCCTTTGACCATATAATACAACAACATGCCTGACGAGGACGAGGCAACTGCCAATCAAGAGGAGCGGCGATTCCCGGTCCTCGCTACCTTCCTCACGGCCGAGCCAGTGCCGTGCGCGCTTCGTGGGTGGCCGGATGAGCTCAATGAGTAAGCGCACCCTTGGCCTCCTATTGTCCTGCATTAAAGTGATGCGGAGGCGACGCGCGAACTACTCCTGCGGTAACCAGCGTAAGAATGATCTATTGCGCTGGATTACATTCCCTACGCTGCTTACCGCAGAGGTAGTTCGCGCGTCACTTCCGCATCACTTTAATTCCGGATAATTGCAAAACGGAGCTCACTAATTGCAGATCCTTCCCCATCCTCGGCAGTGAGAGGCTGGACTTGTTTCGTCCCAAGGAAGGACTGCAACCCGTCACAGTTATCAAGTCACCGTGCAGGACGGGAAAGACCCATGGGGTGCGATGACTTCTACAGCCAATAAAAGAAGGAATGCTTTAAGATACCCCTGGTGGTGGCCTCAGAGTTGCCGACGTTCAAGGCACTCCACTGCCAGAGGACGCGATTTGCCGTGAGGGAAACGCACGCGGCACAGAGGGCGGTAAGTAGGGATTCCATGATTCAAAGCTAGATACTATAAAATTGAAAGTTTCATCTTCATTCTCCTAGTTATAATTTTTTAGCTTTAATTCGCTCCCCAGCCCCATTGCCGATCTCGCTCAAGGGATGCTTCAGAAAGCCTATCCTTTCAGTGGAAGCTCCAGTATCCCACCGAGTACCCGATCGTTCCCGGACGAACGCGGGACGAAGACGAGCGCGGTGAACCAATGGTGAGTCGTTTGTCAATCGTCGTCCTATTTAATGCTCACTCAGGATGGAGATTCCTTCTACATCCGCAACGACACCAACCTCCTCCACACCACGACTATCGCTGCGTGCCAGTACTTCAACACGGTAAAGCTTGATTCGATTGTGATTATTTTCGGTCTGTAATAGGACTGGAATCGTTTGTAGACCAAATACACCTCCACGTTTTCCGTCGTATTCCTTGACGGCTTCGAGGGCCACTACGCCGCTGAACTGCAGGTATTATCAGTGAATAAATGTTCCACGGTATCATTCGTCGGTCAATCGTTGTATTCCCCCAGGTCCTTTACCGATGCCTCCTGCGCAAGATTCCCGCAGTCATTCTCGTCGATTACTGGTGCGACGCCATGCGAGTGAGTCCTACAGGTCTACTGAACGGCACAGGGGGGTCAAGAGCGGCGCCAGACCTGCCGGGTCTGCGCGTAAGGGGTCTGAGAGCTTTGCGACCATGGCGCAGTGCCAAAATGTTCGTCCGTTGCACGAGAGGTCGGGGTTCGATTCCCCTCCGGGACACTTATTTTGCAAACTTTTGTGAAGTATTCTACGTTCATGAACGGTTGAAGAATTTGACTGCAGGACTCCGTCGACCGAATCATGCGGATCGCTGCAGGCGGCATCTTCGACCTCGATGCCCTCTACGTCAAGATTCCCGTCGAGGCAGCGAAGCTATGGAATAGGTGCGATCGTATCCACTTGTTTCTTTACCCTGGGTTAACTTTTAGGACCTACATCCTGACCGGAAGAATGGGGATGGAAGTTCATGACCGCGTAAATGACCCTCCACGTCGATCACTATATCGTCTCCTTGTAGATGTATGAACGCCAACCTGTATTAACAGTCGAATATCGTTGCACCGTTGACGAAGAGCTGTCCGAGTCCGAGTTCAATGAGCTGTGGCACGTGGAGCGCGAGGCCGGTCCGTATGTAGAATTGGCGGAACACATGGCTGAGTCCATCACGCTGACAACCCTCGCTACTATCAGGAGCATATTTCAGGGTAAGATGAAGAGTATTGACTGACTCTAATCTGAAGAGGGCATTAGAAAATCCCCCCCCCCCCTGATTTCTTACTTTCTCGCCTTGATCTCAACACTGTGCACATCAGGCCGCATCCCAAGTGAATACGGAACCAATCGGCGCATCAGAGTCCTCGTCATCGCGCCGAGCATGAAATCAATCCAGTGGATACGGGAGAACATCCGCAGAATCGAAGGTGTCACCATCTTCACCCTTCACTCCCGCACATCCCGCGATCGCCTTGCCAACATCACAAGCATGGACAAGTTCCTGGTTAGTTTGATATCATGGCGCAGTTGGTAGCCGGTCGGACCCGTAATGTAGTGACGGAGGTTCATTCCCCGACATGACCCGATCTTTTTCTAGATTCTTGCATCGGAGTGCGCCGATGACGGTATCACGATCGACGGACTGACGCATGTCGTTGATATGGGAATGACGCGAGACACCACTCATTGCGATCCGAAGGGCAGGTCCAGATTCAGGTAACCCAAATTCCCGGATGATCTCATTTCTGTACTTATCGTTCCGGACGTCAAGTGGCTATTTGCAGTAGTTCGCTGTGTGACGCACGCCAACTCCAGAGGCGAGCCGGACGAGTCGGACGAACGGCCCCTGGCTATGTCGTTTATCCCTTCTCCATGCGAACGCTCGAAAATATCATGTAAGATTGCTAGTAATTGAATGTGATTTTTAGTTTTCTTACCTACAATTCAAAATTGTCAATAAAAACGTTTCAGCGCCACCTACACCGTTGTCCGCAAGCCCTGCTTCGACTTGGATGAAGTGAGGAGTGTTAACCTTCTATTGTGCCTCCGCGATACAATTCACTGGTACTGCTTAGGCCTTATGTACAACGTGAGAAACAGGCGATCACTCAACAGGGTGCCTTCTAAATTATGAAACTTATCGCGGACCTTCAGATAATTGACAATGTTGCAGGATCACTTCATCGACAGCTTCAACGACTACAGGGACATAATTGATATGCGAGGATTTTTAAATTTTCGAAGAATAAAAATTTAACTCTTTAAAAAAACGTAATATTCCTTTAGTAGCATCCAGCGAGATCTGCTGACATCGACATCGGGATGCAATCTGCTGAGGCTCGCTGATCGCGGCCAAATCGAGTATGTATTTCTTTACTTACAAAAATCGATTAATTATTTCTTTACTTGTCTAGTATTGTTTTTTCTAGAGAATTTTATATCGGACATTTTTCAGAGTGACAGCTTTCGGCGAGTGGTACCGCACGACGCGCATGAATTTCATCGATCCTCGCCTAGCTAAGCTCTGTCTATGTGGTACGTATGGAAATGCATTCTGCAATAATCATCACAAAACGTTTCAACATGTTATCGATTCAGACCGCGTAATATTTTCCAACTAGTTATCGATTCAGGCGTCAAATATTTTCCAACATATTATCGGTTCAGGCGTCATATGCGGCGTACCGCAGCTGGCAGCCGAGCTGGCTGCGATCCTAGCCAATACTTCCGTTTCACTACGTGAGAATCATGCCGATTTGAAGATCAAGGATTCAAATCTCCAAACTTCGAAAACGTTTTTATAAATCCAGAAAGTTTTTTCTGTAATTTTCTTGATGTTTTCATACCATTCACACTAAGTCTGATCTCATGAACCCATTCTCATAAAAAATGGTCATGCCGGACAATTGCGGCAGGAACACTTTAATGTCAACCACCATTTGCAGTGCAGACATGGATGGGCACGGGAGAAATGGAGCGGTACATGCTGAGCGGGCATGTAGCAGCCATCCACGCATTCAGGCAGTTAGTTCATGGCTTCAAATTTAACAAGAAAGTAAATATTGTCGGCGGAATAAACGTTCCGGGCTGTACGCTCATCGCCCTGCGATCTCTCTCCACTGTACTCTCGTTTCTCTAACGGCCAGACAACGAGAGAACAGTGGATCGCAGGGTGACGAGCGTACAGTCCGGAACGCTTATTCCGCAGACAATAGTTCTTTATGACTGGGAACAACCCTCCACTCTTCAGGCAAAGAAGAATAGACGGAACTGACCACAACATCAACGCCATCGAGAAGACCTTGTCCCGAATCAAAAGAACCGTGAGTTGGAGAGCAGGAAAATGTAGCGGGGAGAAGGGCTTCAGATGGGTCACACGGGCATGCACATCCCAGAGGGAGAGTTCGAATTCCCGATCACCACCAACCTCCCGCAACTCTCGAGTGAGGAAAGCTAATTAATTCGAGATAAAGAAGGACAGGGAAGAACTTCTTGGCAAATTGCCAGTCTTAATGGTAGTGCATTTATCAAGCAGTCGACGTATGGAAATGCGACATTTCGATACGTCGATGTCTGGACAAATGCACTCTCATTAAGACTGGTAATTTGCCAAGAAGTTCTTCCCCGTCCTTCTTTAAATCGAGATCTCAAGTTTAACACTACTTTACTATTCGCCTTTACAGTTGCAATCTCGATGGGACTTGGCGATCGCGTGGTGGACACATCGAGATACCCACGATTCCCCATCGTCTCCGCGTCAGGAAGAGCAGATTTCTTTACGGTTTCTTGGCCTCAATAATAACAGGCTAACTGAGGATATCTTTAGGCAGCGTTTCATCACCTACGAAGCCGTCATGTCAAGCGTCGTCGCTGGCGAGCCGTGTATTTCCAAATAGATCAATCGTATGGACGGTTTCCCATTTTTTCAGTATGATCAAGTTGGTAGTCCAAAAAGAATCAAAAATTAAATTATCAACAATAGAATGTAGGCCACAGGAAAAAGATTCAAGCCACTGATCATGTCCATTTTCGTCTTTTAGGCGTGAAACTTCAGCAATATTAAAATTCTTATATCTGTTAATTGTATAATAGATCATCTGAAATCATGCTTTGAGGGCCGGGGCAACCCAGCTGAAGTCTGCACTAATCACCCTCGTTCCGCCTTCGATTTACTTCACTGTCGGCAATTTGGGGCAGGCGACGAGCAACGGTAGCGTTCGTACCACGACCATGGCGCCAGTGTCGCTGCAGGTAGAGGGTTTTATTGTTGAGAACCCGAAGCGTTCTAATTCCCCCGCCCGGAAATCCCCAATCACGGACGACGCTCTCTTCTGATCTATCCCTCGAGCTCCTTTCATGGTCGATTGAATCACACATTATACGGGGTTAGATGAGGTAGATCAAAAGCGCACGCAGTCCGTCATTGGGGTTGTCCGGGCGTGGGAATTAGAACGCTTCGGATTCTCTACAATATCCAGCGTGGCGCAGTTGGTTGCGACTTCTATTCCTCCCTGTCATTACAGCACGTCGTTCCCGAGGAAAACGGGGAATTTGTCCGGGAAATCAGGCAGCATGCCGAAGCCGCTTTCGTTCATGCATGTCACGAAGGCACGGCTGGGAGGAGGTAATATCTATTTTGCCCCTCGCAATGACAGAAGCCCCACTATTTACCCACACCAAGGTACAACGGAGGTCGATTCAATGGGCTGGACGACTTGACGCACATCTACGGGGTTGCGATGAATCAAGCAGAGTCGCGGGAGCGTCTTCGAGCCATTCGTCCTGTTCGGGTCCGCTATACTCCTGCGATCGCTAATCCCTATGACTACGAAAGTGATCGTAGTTTTGACAGCGACGGAGATAATAGAGATTCCGACTACTGGTGAAAAATGCGAATTGTACTCTCTGTGACCTATCCCCACCAGACGAATATGGAAGCGGTGTTCCAATTAATATTTTTTGCTAAATTATCATCATTTCTTCTGCTTGCCATTAATTTGCTCAATTTCAACATGGTAGGAGGTCTTCTCAAGACTTGTGCAATACTTGTGCAAATGCCCATTGACAACGAGTTTATATCCACCATTGCATTGTGCCCAGAGTGGTAGATAAAGAATATTCGGCGAACCAGGCCCGCATGTGACAGTCATCATGGCGCAGTGGCGAACAGGTCCAGGTACAGTCAAGAGGCGGTAGTTCAATGACCAGCGGTGACCTTGTTTATGATGAGCTTGTGGGTGAAAACAAAAGGCGGAAATATCTTCCTTCAAAGCAGTTTGGCGTTTGTTGATGATCCCTAGATGAAATGCAAGCCATTATTTGTGCCTGACTATGCACGTGATCCTGGAGTGATCTTCAAAGCACATCATGTTTCAGGCTAATTCTGAGCTCGCACTTTGCGCTTCGAAAATAATACCCTGTAGCCAACAGACTCAAAATAGCCGCAGGACATAATAGACGCCGTTCAGCCTCTGACGTCACAGCGCAGCAACGTGCTCGGGAGCAGCAAGCACTCTCATTTATTTGCAGCCCTGGAGTAGAGTGGACACCAGTGGCATTCATTGACTCTCAATCCCTGGAGCCTCTCTTCTTCTCCGTTTCTATCGCTAGGAGAAGCACTGGCAATCCGAGAGAGGGTTGATGAAGTTCAAGAAGGGACGGAAGGAGCGCGGCTTGATTCCATTCAAGTGTTTACTTTGTTTATCCATCAGGCCCCCACCCTCTCGAATTTCCCCCCTGCGAGCCGCGTTCGCCTATGGAGCATGCACATTGTTGGTGTATTCTGTGCCCTAGGCCAAGGCATTCGCTCGATGGTTCCGTTTAACTACGGCGCTTGTCGTTCTTAGAGTTATCTTATCCTCGAGATACTGGCCTTGGCTCTTGATAATCCGCAGTGGAACCGGGAGGCGGGCTTCTGCTGAGGATAAGTCTTGCAATCTCAGCTTTTGATCTCTGTCATTGCTTTTCCTGTTTCAACTGGATGTCTCATTAGCCTTATTGTGCCCTCTACAAGCGGATTGGAAGGACCTTTGGCCTCAATCTCTGCGGCTCTCTGTTTGCAATGGAGAGTAATGAAGGAGGGAAGCAGCGTGGGGCTCCAGCGTGGTATTAAACAAGACTCTACCCGATATTGCAACATCGTGCCAACGTCATGCTATTCCTCCTCTTAGATGGCCGCGTGGTCGGGGGGTTTCTAAAGGCAGTATACTTTTACTGCCATAGCGCTTATCTTCTTGCCATTCGGCTTGTTTTGCCGCTCGGAAATGTCGAAGCAAAGCTTAGAGGTCGAATGCATTGTGCTCCTTTCGCGTTAGGTGTTAGGCGGAGTTCTCCGTACAGGATGTCAATTGCTGCAGCTTCGTGAAGACACTAGAGATCGCGTTTTCCTTGCTGCTCAGTAATGAACATTCACGCTTCGCGTGACAATGCGCGATCAGGCACCTATTACTCGCATTCACAATAGAGTCGGAGTTCCGCGGCAGTCTGATGTGAGACTTCACGTCTTTATTATCGGCGAACCAAACGCGCCTAAATTCGCGTTCTGTCCGTCCCCTTCTCTCTCCATTGACAATAGAGATCTCCCGTCGTCTGACTGCTGGAGAGCATTTCGCACCTAGGCGCGAAGTGAAGACGTGTTTGGTTGGCCGATAATACAACGTACATACTTGTAAGGCGATGATAGTCAATCGTGTCTCATGGTTGTCTCTATACGTCTTTTTATGTAATAATCGTTGTGATCAGGAGACGTAGATTATGAGAGCTCCCTTGCTACGTGCCATCAGTAGTCACAGTAAAGAACCGTGTTAATTTGCTCGTGTCGATGTCAGGCTCACAGGGCTTCATCCCTCCCCCCTCATTCCGCTCTCTCCGAGCCACAACATCACTGCGCTTCATTTCCTCCTCCTCCTCCTCCCATGCTCCCAAATATAAATCCACGCCTTCGAGCCTGGGAAGCACCTAAAAGCAGCCCCTATTTCCAGCTCTAGAGTTGCGTCATTCCACCATCTTGTTTATTACCGAGTTGCCAACTACGCGCACGTGGCCATTTTGTATCTCAGGAAATGTTTCCTTCTGTATCTTCACCGCGAGGCTGAAAGACGAAGACGTTTGAACTGTTAGAAGGCGTTAGAAAGACGCGTTTCAATTTCGAAGAAGTGACTAATATGTTTTGACTGCAACACAGAAAATGACTATTGTGCCCGTGTATCAATTTCGTTCCCTAATGAAAGCGTTTCCTTCTCTTCATCGAGTCCTTCATAGACTATATTTCTCTCTCCACAAACACCGCAGCACATTTGATCCCTTTTTATGGAAGGCCATGCGTGTTTGCCTTTTTAGTTTCGCCTGGTAGAAGTCGGTTAGACTTCTTTCTCCTGCATGAGAGAGCACGGGAGAAGAGAGATCGCAGTGATTGTAAGGCGGGATTCTGGTGCTCTTGGGCGGCTCCTTTTCCCCGAGACAGAATAATGATGAACGATGAGCCACGTGAATTCGCCTTCGCTTCGGTGACCCCCGCGTTTTAGTTGGAGGAGCGTTCAGAGGATTTTATCTTCCGCCGGAAACCCTGGCCCTAATACCCCTGTGACGCCAGGACTTTTGCAATGTCAGAGGGCATTGCCTACACAAGCCTTTGAGGGTCCATAAGGATCTGTCGACTTTGAATATTTGACTAGAACCAATTCTAGTTGTTGAGCTTGAACTTGATGTATCTGTCGTTATTTGGAACTTCGACTGTCTACGGGACTCATTCTGGTTTTTGAGATGTGAAAAGGGGGATCGTTCTTGAGCGTGTCACCAGACTACTTGCCAGAGTATCCGTTCCGAGAATTTCATCTTACACTTTCAGTCTTCATTCGTGTGAAATGAGTTCGTGCATCTCATGTTCAGATGAACTCAATCTTCTTTTCCGCGTGTTTCGCTCGTGTTTCAGTCACAAGATGCCAGGAGTCTATGCGCACTTAATATCGAAGGTTCTAAAACCTTTCATTTCGCATACTGTCGAGCAGTGCAATAGAATAGGAGAAGCGGTACGAGTACAGTTCGTACGAAATGCCCTGTTGCCATTGGATATAGATTCGCATCTCGTTACAGCATTTGTTCGCTCGCTCGGCGATCGTCCTTTCCGCGAAGACTATTCCGTCGACAATCCTGCTCGCATTACAGAATCCGATGATCAAGGAGTACACGGAGAGCTCGCTGCTATTTCTCGTATCCCGCTTCATCGTGGCATGCTTTGCGGTTGCAGGTAATCACATTTTGGTGTAGTAGACGTCGTCCATAGCTACATACACCATGTTCAGGCTATTTCTTGGTGAAGTAAATGTCGTCTATAGCTACACACACCATGCTTCAGGCAACAGTATAATCGTCCTCACTATCCTGCGGTCACCGCGCATGTGTTCGCGTGCCTACAACATCCTCATAGCACAGCTCGCCGCCTCCGACATGGTGATCGGTGCGTTTACCAAATTAGCTAAAACAGAGCAAACAGTGCATTTCCTCAATTGCCATGAGTCAGCCTCCTCGTGACCGGAGGGCCTCTGTTAGCCTTGGCCTAATGAACCACGAGGTGTGTTCCGAGGCGATGAGGCCTTCTCGAATGGAAGCGGGGAAAACACAAAGGACATCCGACCGCCCTTACAGGACTCGGCCTCTTCGTCCGGGTGATCTTCACGATCTTTCACCTATTCCAACACATGGACACTGATTACAGCGAGGTTAATACAATTCAAAAAGAAAATATAAAAAGATTTTGAAAAAAAACACCAATAAACGGTGAAAAACGGACGTGCGAAGAGGGCTCGATAATGCGTTTGTTACGAAACCCGGGGCATTTCAGGTCTATTGCGTCACGGTCGCGTCCATCTCCGTCATCGGTATACAGATGTCGCAAATGTCGATTCTGGTAATTGCCATCGATCGATTCACCGCCATCAAATGGCCCGTGAAATACAAACAGAAGGTGATTGAAATAATTATTTATGTATTTATATTAAAAATTCAGGACCCCTTCTGGTATCCTCTAAAATGTTCCATTACTTGCGTGCTCACGGCTTGCTTGGGAGTCGGCGTTCTTTTCATACGCGTCGACTCGAACAAGAGAATTCCGGTGCGTCCCTGCCCCCTCTCCATCCCTGCACTCTCTCGCCCCTCACTCCTCTCCTTGCCAACCCGGCGCGTTTGTATCACAGCTCGCTAGGAATAGCTGGGGACGGGGTTAGCAACTTCGAAATCATACTTCACAGGATCATTTCTGTAGTATGTATTTCGCAATGCCCTTTACTCTGCTTCACCAAGCAACCGCGGTGATTGGCGTATGGGCGAGGTGCGAGCGGGAAATTGCCCTTCGGGGCTTGAGGACCGCGGACGCCGAATGCATTTTTGGTGGCCTGCGCCTTGCTCATCTGAGCGGTTTTACCCTCGAACATCTCAAAAGAATCTAGCAGTAGCAATGCACACCAAAGACAAAAGATAATGCGACCGGTAGAAGAGCAATCCCAGCTTTTCAGGTATGCACCCTTTCTGCCCACGACATCCGCGGCTATTCAACATACTGGATCGTCTTCAGCTTTACCGTCTGCTTCACTATTTTCGGTCAGTTTCCCAATATCCTACTCCCTAACATTCAGAATTTAGCTGCCTACGGCTGTACCATGCACCTGCTCAACTGCGCCAACGAGCAGCAGAAGAGGGTGAGAAAACGCTCTCGAAACTAGACAAACCCTGGATGTTTAGGTGGAATCGTCTCGTGAATTCGCGCGCCAGAAGAAAGTCTTCCTGACCATCACAGTCGTCCTCATTTCCTACACAATCTGCTACATCGGCCCATTGATCTCGCTGATCTTCGGGCTTATCTTCCAGGTAAAATTCTTCCTGGATCATCCACTTTGTTCTCCGTCGGATCGTGGCCACTGATAGGTAAATACTACGGCGATCATCGCCCCTACAAAATTGCACGCAATCCATGCATCAGACCATTGCTCTTTTCGCCGGGGCGATTGGTAACTAGCGTGTTTGCCAGAGGGCGATGAACGTCTCCGGAAAGTTTATTCCGCATACAATAACAACAATCATACTACAGGCCTCCGATGAGCTGCTCTCCGTGCTCGTCCTCATCTTCGGCGTGGCCTCAGGATTCAATGCGGCATCTAACATACTACTTTATGGGTACAGAAGATCTCATGGATCCGTCCTTGACCTTTCTTTTATAGATGGAAGTACAAAGAGCTCCGCATTGCCATGGTGCGGTTCGTCAAGGGCGAAGGTAACTCGCGGGATCACAACAGGTTAGTAAAAATATATTTCACTATATTTATATGAGCATTACTCTTCAGGAACGACGGTACAACATGCCTCGATTCACGGCACGCATCCACTCGGCGAAAGCCCACCATGACCCTGACCTCTTCCAACGATCGCGTTATGAACCTAACCTTCTCTCCCGCTGAAGGCGATGTTTTGTTGTGATTTTTACCCCTGTGATACGTTTGATCTCGCCTCATTTATTGTGATCTCGACAATTGCCATTGAGTTGTTGCGGGTAAAGCGCTTCGTTTCCTTGTACCAGTAGTTTATCGCGATAAAAAAACAGCTGCTTACAGTTAAGCTCGTTCAGTGAGTGTATTGTGCGAGTTAGCGATAGTACAAGAGCAGCAATTCTAATCATGATGTGCATAGCTTATCACAGAATGTTGCAAAGTGTGCGCATGCAAAGTGAAAATGTAGAGCAAAGTACAAGTCTTCCTAGAGAGAAAGCACTAACATCTATGGTACAGGTAGTGATGCAGGATGCGCGCGTCCATGGGAAAGGATCAATCGATAGCCACCGGAATAGAACACCCATCGATTAGACTATGGATAAAAGCGAAATGTCCAGCGAGAAATAAATTACGGCAGTTGCAATTCCCCCCACGGCAAGCATATAAATAAGCAGAACTCGCATAAAAAGTATAACCAAAAGTTAAGTGATATAGCCTCCTGCCAGATAAAATTTTAAAAAAAAAAGTGAACTTTGTGTCCAAACAAGTCAAATTTCAAACGCTCGCCAAACAATGTACAAAAACATTTTCATATGTTTGAAGATGTTTTTATAAATTATTTATGCTTCCGAAACACCTCAAACTGTTAGAAGTGAGAAAATGTTTGTAGACCCCTTTTTAAAAGCATTGACCTGTTTGGACGTTCTGACCACGCGAGTCAAAATTGGTCAAAAACGCACTTCGGATTTATTTTTATCTGCTAGGAGGTTATATATGGATAATTACGGTATAAGTTATACCCTTACATGGGGATCGGCAAAGTACTTGCCGGCGAGGACCTTCTTTCGAGTCATGCTCACGTGGTACGTGTCACTTGTAGCGAGCAGGCGCACAGAAGCTCCCGTCAGCGTGACGTCGTTGGCCTGGAAAATTAAAAAATATTGCCGGGATATTGAGAATATCAAGTGGCGAGAATTGTTCTTCTCCAAAAGAGACTCTTCAAGGACAATGAACGCAGCGTCGATTTCCCTAGTTTAGATATTTGCGCATTCAAGAGCAAGGTACTATTTTTTTCCAATTGGGAGCATCCTAAATTGAATGCAAGCGGCAACAAACTCCCAGGATACTCACAATCAGGATGAGCCGAATTTACTGCCTCGCCTACACAGGCAACTAAAAACTTTCTCAATTGTAAAATAGTTTTTATGATCGACCCGCGCATTATCAGCTTTCCCATTTTTAAAATTCTTCAATTGAATACAAGCGACTCCAACCCCCCGGTTACCTGGAATTGGACGGTGGCATGGGCGGGCGGCGGGGCTTCGCTGCCTTCCGCCAGGTAGATGCGAGCCTTCAACGAGCCTCCCGGTACGCCACCCCTCGACACCTCCGGCACGCGCCACGTCAGCGTGCACGCCGAGGAGTCCCTGGAAACCGAAGTTTTAAAAAAAAATCGATAGATGAAAAATCGATCTATTCTGATAAATCTCTCACCAATCCGCCAGCGGATCGGACACAACGTTGGCGACGATCGCGGGAGACGCGATGCGCGTCGCTAATTGGACGTTCATGAGAGGCGCCTGTAAAAAGCGACCATGATGTTGGCGGGAAATTTGAAAATTCAAATAAATCGGTCGTATCCTCACCGTCAGACTCGTCTCCTCGTTGATGTGGTAGTCGATGCGGAGGTCAACGTGCGAGCGACCCGTCGGCTGCAAAGCATTAATGTTAATTTTTTTTATCTAATCGAGACGAGCTGAAGATCTGATCTCACCCTGCATTATTCCTTCGGTATCTGCTATCTATGAAACGCAGATTTTCCTGGTTCAGTTTAAAAATAAATTCCAAATATTGTGTAGACAGAATCACTTTTCTCTCTGATGAATAAGGTATTTGCCACGCTTGCAACACGAATTCTCCTGGTACATTGTCAGAGTAAAATAGTGCACAAGGCCAAGACGTCTAATCGCATTTCTGCGTAATTAATCTGTTATTCGCCATTGATGAAACGCAAATTCTCATGGTCCGATGTGAAAAGTAGTGTAAGCATAGCAAAACACGCAAAATCGCATTTCGACATAATTGATACACTATTTGCCATTGTTGAAACTTGAATCCTCCTGGTCCAGCGTTGTAAGAATTATAAGAGAAGAAAAAATATTCTCACATTGCTCATAGAGAATGGCTCCTCGCCCTCGGCTCCCCCTCCAAGCATCGTCGTCTTCCAGTAGGAGGTGAGGAGAAGTGGGGGCTCCGTCGTCGCCTTCGTACCCTCCTCCACCTCGTAGCGGAGGACCTCAAGAGGGCTCATACAAATCAGAAAATCGCCACGTCTCATCCTAAATGTGATCCCAATCCTCGTATTGTAAAAGCGCTCAATCATTCCATTGCGAATATAATTAATTAAATGAACCCGAAACCAGTGCATTTGTCGTTGCAGCAATTACAGATAACCAGATACTGAAGTTACATGTAATGCGTCTTCGTTGGACCATGCAAATCCACAATTGCCAACCTCGAGATTGAAGAAGGCCGCAGCGGGTCGTTCCTTCCGCTGCTCCACGAGCCACGCAGCCAATCGGGCGCGGTCGAAGGCGAACTCGTTCGGCGACGTTTCCAGTGGAGAGAGGACCTGACGTTCCGAATCAGTTTCCATGTCATACTCGATTGCTTTCAAACCCTTTACTTTGTCTTTATTTTGCACTAGGGTGACAGCCATGGATTGCTTCACTCGGTACACGATGGTCTTATTTGCCAACTAAACTTCCTGTTCTATCCCGACTGACTGCCAACTTACTTGCACAATCCAAAAGAATCTCCCAAGAATGATGTTTCTTATCTAGCTTATAAATTTCAGAAATGCTGGCCTTTCATTCATCAAAGCTATCTCTCAAATACCACTATTTATCCAGGATCTGTAACCGCGACTCACCTGTTTATTCGGGACAAGCGTCTTGATCTTGGGCCTGCCGTCGGCAGCTGGGCCTTCTTCCTGTTCCACCGCAAAGCTCAGCGACTCCACGTCGCTCGTCGTATCCGTCAACAGGGCAAATGACGAGGCAGCAAACGACACGAGCACCGTGCCGAAGACGCGCGTAGTACGCCTGTGAATTAAAATATTTTTGATTATTCGTTTACCTACCTCGTTAGTCATGTTGAGAACTATAGGGAAACTTCGCTAGGGGGAAGACAGAGTATTGGAGTTTTTATCAATCGGTTCCATAGTTCATTGCTTGTCTACAGCCCAAAATCAATTTACAATAATCTTGGAACTCAATTACACGTGGTTAATGGTAGGGGAACCACTGGCATTTTAGTGTGGCCCTTATCAAAGAAGTGATCTTCGAGCAAATACCAGAAAAAAATTCCAAACGCTCTTGCAAGACAATTCCAAGTGATATTGAGATGGGGAGGGGATACGCGTTGATCATTGCATTTATCTGCTCCGATCACCACTATATTTTTGTGCAATTTCAATTACAATCCTTAGATCCATCACCGGCTGACTAGCAGAGATATTTTTCCGGTAGTCATGAATCTCAATTTCACGTGGTATTGAAGATTGAGGAAACGGGCACCGGTTCGCTGCATGTATCTAATCGCGGAACCTGTTTCATTTCTGTGTGTTTCTACCACGGAAAGTCAATAACATTGGCTAACTAGCCGGAAATCATTTTCTACAAATCATGAAACTCAACTCCACATGGTATTGAAGTGTGAGGGTACGCTCCGACCCGTTCTATTATCTACTCTGATCATCTAATCCCTCGCATCGCTTTCCCAGGTAATAAAAAAATTTAAGTAGAAATACTCACTCTCCGGCCTTGATCCACACGTGGAGGTACTCATTGAAGGCGAGCGCGATCGGGACGCGATGCTCGGCAATCGTTGCCTGAAAATGTTTTATATTACTAAATTAATCTCAAAAATAAGGGGCTGACTTCCGCATCGGTTTTTCCCCCGTGTAATAGTCTCTATAACAATCTAACCCAAATAATTAGAAAAAGCTATACAAAAATCAATAATATCGGGAAGGCATTTAGAGGGGGAGCCGATATACCTGCATAAGGTTCACGGTGCTGCCGGAGAGGTTGGTCATGGAATCCGCGAGGGACGACGCGGTACCCCACTCCGCGCTACTCGAAAGGTCCTAAAATAGATCGATGAGGATCGATAGATCAATGAAATGATTAATCCACACGCCGAGCCGATCCACTCTTGCAAATGTCGAAGTGTCGAAATCACGACAGCGTTATTATCAATCAGTAGGAAAATTGTCCAGATCATAGCATGCAATCGCCTTTCGCATTAAATTCACGGTGAACTATAGAAATTTCTTTACGACGCCGTTTACTACACCATGTAGTCCGTCGACCACACTCACATGTCTCTGTAGCCGTCCATCGCCGGTGTGCGAGGGGGCGAGGTGTCCAGTTGATCCGAGGATGTTCGGCTGGTTCTGAACCGAATATTTTAGCAGCGAATCACAAAACCCGACGATTCGCCGTCAGCGGAATTGCATTTCAGATTACAAGGTTTCCTAAGCAACTAATACCGATTACGAATTTAGTCTCAAAAAATCACATTCACACTGCACGCACATTTCCCTGACAGAGAGCATAGTGTAGGAAAGCGCGCCCCTATCGTACTAATGGGTAAGGGCAGACATACAGACGGTCTTGGGACATCGATAATGTCTTTTTGTTACTATGCGAACCAAAATAGCCTAGCTGCTCAAATGGACTGACAGACAGGCAGACAGTGTGGGACTTCGATAATAATTTCTTGTCTCTCTCACCGTGCTGATGCTCCTCGGTCGCGCCCGTGCCATGGCTCCTCCTCCCGCCGTCAGCGACGCCGAGAAGTTCAACGGCACGTTGCTGCGCGAGAAATCGGCATCTAAAGATGAATTATCGTTATTTCAAATAGTTTGGAATTATTTTGGAATAATTATCGGTGCAGTGTTTGGATGTCATAAATTTAGCTTTTGACCCGGACTTTGCCTCTTATTGGAAAGTGAACAAACAACTGCAAATACCAAATGCGCAGAACGGCGATGCACCTGGATTAATTTTAAAATTCAAGAGCAGCCACAGTATTTTTTTAAAGATCCGGTTCCCGTTTCAAACTGCAGGCTGACTGAACTCTCATGAATATTTAATACACAGTACCTCGAGGCACCTGGATGCACCTTGCAGTCCACTATACATTAGAACATAATTAAAGATCGGGAGCCTCACATTCATCACATGCTGAACAATCAATCGCTAATTCCGAATTCGGAGTACCTCGGTGCACCTGGATGAGTGGGGGAGCCTTCCCCTGATCAACAATTCGGTTTACTATCAGTATCAGATTTTGAATTTCAATAACAGCAAATCGGCATCGCTCCACGGTCCAAAATTCCCATCAACATCATGCACTATTTTGCGCTGGCTTCAACGACCGCCAAAGCTTCTTGAGATCGCTTTCATGGGTCCAGAAATGCCCCAAAATCTTTTTTCCCGACTCACCGGTAAACTTGCCCCGATGGGGGTCATCGCCGCCCGTGAGACTGGGACGGAGGGGAGTCCGCAGCGAGAACGCTCCCGGTCCTAGGGACTGCGAGAACGGCGACCGATTCGATGTCGATGCCGTCCACGGGTCCTGAGAGATGGAAGATGTTCAGAAGTTGACTAGTAGTAAATAATATTTATATTTATTTGGGGATGGAGCAATGCTCCCATCACAGGACCAGGGAGATTCACGCAATAAGTTTACGGCATAACTCTAGTTGTCTCGATAGACGGCAATGAACGATTGCTTGGTGGCAAATAATAATTAAAAAAAGCAAGTCCATCTATTCAACACCACCATCTGCTTTCTCTTCGAAGCACCACTCGCAGAAATTTTGAACATTTAATATTTCCCGCCTATCCGTACCTTGTCAAAGGTGGAGCTCCTCTGTAGGGTAAGACTTCCGATGGCATCTCGCAGCTCATCGACACTCGCATTCATCTTCGGTGCCGATTCCGCCGGTCGAATTGTAATGCTGCGCAGCTTCGACTGCTGTAGCGACGATTCGTCCTGGAATCGATATTCCAGAATACGTCGATAATTAATTTTTCCATGATTGACAGTAAACTCGCGTCGTGTAGCCGATCAACATGCATATGATAATTCATCATTTGCAATTCCCGCATCTCCCTATTTCACCTGGTTGTGCTTCCCAAAAAACTATTAATGAACAAATTTATCATCACAGGCTATCAACAACATCAGAATCCTTCTCCATGGCCTCTAGGACCTTCGCCCACTCCACTTCAGCTCCCTGGTCTGCCCTCACTCCTACCACTCCGACATCTCCCCTAACTCCCAGTGCCTGCGCCAGTCGCCTCCTAGTACTCCCTCTCACAATGACGATTCCCTTCTCCGCTGCCACCCTCACTATCTTCTCGTATCCCTTCTCCCTCATCACTGCCTCATTCAAATCTCCCGCCATAACTACTGCCCTAGTTTGGGAGTCGAGGGCCTGAGCTGTCTGGCGGAGTCCCGAGAGGAATCGCCTGTTGGCTCGGGCGCGAGTGGGGTTGGCCTTGTGAGCACGGGTCTGGAGGAAGGCAAGGCGGGCGAGGTACGCCTCTACGGCCAGGTCAAGGGGAGTGGGGGCGAGGGGTGGCGGGGGGTCGGCGGGCGGCGCCTCGAGAACAGCCTTCTTGAGGCGGCTCGGCTTCTTGCGCCCTTTCTTGTGAAGACGGGGCTGGTCTTCTCCGTCATCTCCTTCACCGCCTTCCTCTTCCTCCTGACTCCTGGCCTGAACCGAAGGCAACCGATGCTGGACGTGTGTGGGAACTTGGCCATTTCTAACCTCCCCCCCCAAATAAATCTAGATCACATAGGGGTCTGAACTATTCACCATTTCAACTATAATTCTCCCACATCCCGAGGGGAATACCCACTACACACCACCATAGCACTCATGATCAACCAATTCAACATAAATATACCAGCGTCAACAAACGACGAACTGTCATTGGATCAAAGCGATATAATTAAGACTCGATACCCGCGCCATATCACCGGGTTTGAAAGTGCGTCTTTGAATTACGGAAATTTCGCCCTTTACAAGCTCGTACCTCTTCGTCGTCGCTGCTACTGCAGCTGGCCCAGCCGCCTTCCTTCGTCATCGATGCCCCGGGCAGCTCGTCGTCGTCTCGACTGGAATATTGATCAAATTACTGTACCCCAAATAGGATATCGATCGATTACAATTTCTGGAATATCGATCGAATCCTACCGTATCGTGAATCCCTCCTCATCGACAGTCGGTTCAGAGGGCGTAGCTGCTCCCGCTCCACTACTCCCAATCGTTCCCGATGGAGACGTCAACAGACACGATGCCTGATGGCCGTGCTGAAATAATTATTTAAGAAATAATTATAGAGGCTAGGATTACGGTATCCGGAAAAAAAATAGTAGTTTGAAATATATCCCACCACCTTATCCTCGCTGCGCGAGCTGCTCGCAGTCGAGTACGCATCATCGTGGCTGAAATTAGCGATGAGTCGATAATAACTGGATATCCATTTTGTTTTTCAATAATCAGTAAAATTCGTACCCGTGTCCCAGAGCCTCGCTGGCGACGGCTTCCGTAATATCGGGTCGGCTCTTGTTGTTGCTGCGACGCGAGCGCCCAAACTTGCTCAGGAGTCCTGAAATGGTTGTCGAATGATAAATTGCCAAGCTCCCATTTTTCCAGTTGAATCAGTTGAATCACCCCCATCCCACTCCCTCCTTTCCAGTTGAGTTCGCGTGCCTGATAGCTCTAATATAATATTGCGGGAATTCCCTTTCGATGCGAACTCGGATGATTTTCTTGTCAGATAGAAACAAACCACAAACTTGTGTGACTGCGAGAGCTATTTCTAAATCTTTGACTCCCTCCATTCCAGCTGAATTTGCGTGCCTGATTGCTCTAATAGCGCAATGGAGGAATTCGCTTTCAATATGATCTTGTTGATCTCCAAAGACAATTTATATACCTTTCAATGCAGTTCTAATCAGATCCCTCTTCTTCTCTCCCTCCCACAACTCCTCTCCCTTCTCCACTGACCTCCCCCTCCTCCTCCGCCCTCTCCTCCCACATCGGCATCGTGATTGGAGCTCATGCTCGTCGTCTTCTTCCGCTTCCCGGGCAACCACATCGAAAGCTTCTGGCGGCTACCTGGAATTTCTGGAATAATCAGGCCTATGCCAACCTATCAATCAATAACCAGATAAAATAATTGGTATGGAGTATTCTCGAACCTCCTAGAGACGAAGAGAACGAGGCACTCATGGCGGCTGGTGAGGTGAAGTCCTTGTCTTCCTATAATGAATGTGCGCGTTTCCAGAAACACTAGCATAAGGGTACAGGCAGCCTCGTAACATGTATCATTTTATGAGATGTTTAGCTACCGGATCTCAGATACACATTACAATTGATGTCACATCACGGGATTTACCGGGGTCCCAAAGACGTGAAACTTCCTGGACAAAGATAAGTAAGAAAAATGATGAAAGCATATCAGATATAATTAAAATTGAAATCCCCTCACCTTGGCATCCTTCTCCGATCCCCCGGTACTCCCTCCCGTCACTGACGTCTGTTGCATCGTCGGCAGCGCGTCGAGGTCCATCGTCAGCAGGTCCATGACCTAATTGATATCGATAAAATCAATAAATAAAATACCTGTGGTTGTGGTGGTGGGGCGCCGCTATCGACACTATGGCTGTCTGCCGATCGCGTAGCAAGAGAGGGCTCTCCTGACGTCGTTCCTCCTCCTCCTCCTCCTCCTCCAACAGATGGTCCACGGGAGACTGCGAGCGAGGGCGAGGGGCCGCCTGATGAACGATGATTAATCGTATTCGTGGAATGCCTCCCAGGATCTTCACTATTCCCAAATGCTGACGAAGAAAGGAATAATTGGGACAGATTGAAAACGTGAGTCAGAAGAAGTGAACAAGTGATCAAGAGGATGTCCTTTTCAATACAGAATTAGACTAAAATAAGAATGTTATTATTATTATTTACAACTTAAAAATCAGGACCAACCTCCTCCTCCTAGTCCTCCTCCACCCGCCTCGAGGGAGTCGAAGATGGCCTGCTCTGAAAAATGGACGAGGAAATTGGATTGCGTGGAGGGGAGAGAATCAGACGAATCCAAAATGTTCCCACTTTGCTCCTTCCTACTTCAAGTCTCTCCGGCACCCGCCAATTTAACCCCAGTTTCCCTTAGACTAAATGCACTTGTAGCCATCCGAGTCATGGCAACGCAACCACGGTGCTTATACTCCTGCCCTTAATTAGCTGCGCATGGCCGACCCTTACGTAAGCCTGCATCCAGAAAAATATCCCGTAATGAATGAGAAACAATAAGAATAAAATAAATATTATTTTTTAAATCCAGAACTTACGTGGTCTTTCCGTGCCGGTGCCGCGAGCTCGTACGAATCCGTCCAGAAGATCGTCGACGACAATGCCCGACAGCGACTCCCGAAGTTGTGATGCGATCTGACATAAAACATGAGATAAGCAGTAATGCTCCACTTTGTTACTACATTAACCTCATCTGTATTTTTCCACATCCCTAGCACGAAATGAGTATCTGACGGAGGAAGAACGCGTTAGGTAGTTACTGTATTTATCTCGCAAACTTTGGTTCCTACCTGTAGTGCAGCCGCTGCCGACTCCTGCTGGTGTCCCGCGTAGGCGAGGAGGAAATTCTTCAGCGTGCTCAGGTGAGCGCGATCGTGAGCCTAACAAATATGAATCTAATCTACGAAATAAATAAATAAAACCTGAAACGTCTCCGCTGTCCGTGCCATCTTCTCTTCGAAATCAACGCGGACGCCCTCGTACTTATCGACGTAGCCGCGGTACTCGTCGCGGGCACGAACCAGTTTCTGTTCCGCCTGATTATATTGATCGATTAGAAATCAATCTCCCAAACAGTTACCTTGCTGAGCTCCTTGGCACTGGCGCTCGTATCACCGCGCAGTTTCTCCAATTCTACGTGCCGTGAGATGTACGTCTCTTTGGTCTGAATTAAAAATACATGGAATGAGGATACATCAGTCGATCATTAAATAAATGAACAAAATCTCCTACCTTCTGCAAGCATGTCGTGGTCGTCTGCATGAGGGAGACGGCATCGACGATCTCTCCCTCCTTGATGCGCTTCCGCGAATGCGCTAGCTCCGCTCGGTAGCGACCGACTTCTTTTAACAATTCCTGATAGAGAGTACGGTAAGTCCCGGGGTAGTACGTCGGGTCAGAGTGTTACCTGCAGGTTGCGCGACTGATTGGCCTGGACCTCGGCCATGAGTTCGATGGTTCCCTTGGTCAGGAGCCAGGCTGGCGCGAGGTTCGACGACGACGTGAAGGAGGAGACCTGGAGAGATGAGACTCTATGCAACGCTCTTGGAGAAGGCCGTTTCGTACGGGGATATCTTTTTCTCGTGAGAGCAATTTCAATGAAGCTTGAAACAGGTGGCTGAATATTGAGCTCCCCATCTTTTAAATTTGCGAGTTCAGTAGCAACAGTTCTGAGGGGAACGGTCATCGTTTTGTTCTGTGGAAATGATACACAGCATCATTTCCCTCAATCTTTTACACAGCATCATTTCCCTCAATCATTGGGATTTCATCGCCAGTAGATCTAATCTTTAATGTAAATCTTTAAAAAGCTCCCTCCTCACCCGTGCTGCGCACTTCCCGAGTGCCCGTCCGGCATCCTCCTGTGCAGCGGTGCCTTCACGCACTAATTGCTCTAGCTCCGTCGTTGCCTCTTCTCCCTGTACATACAAATATATTTTAAGGTTATGCCAGCCTCCGATTCCTATGTGACGTGATGCTAATTGCTCAGTTCGCGCAATTGCTGCGACGCCAAACTCTTTCACGGCTAGAGCGTGACTCAGCACCCATAGATGAATTTGGGTATATTTTCCCGCTGTCATTAGCGAGAAATTTGAGATCAGCAGAAGAAGAAAGCTACCTGCTTGTAGTGTTCGTAGAGAACGTGGTAGCCATGATGCGACGGGCCCTTTAATAGTGGAATAAGCGCATAAAATCAAAACGCCGGAAGATTGTATTCTACTCGATCGGTCGTCTGATTGCAGCAGATCACGACGAATTATTGCCAGGATGAATGGTAAGGCTCACCCAGAAATGCTCGACGTACGGGAGCATGGCCGCCACGTCAACCGGTCACACGACGGACAGCAGAAGAGGGCGAGGCGATCAGCGGGGTCGGGTCGCTTTCGCCCTCCCGCCCCGCCTATTGATCCCTCCTTCCTTGCGGCGACACAATCACCTAATTGGCCGATAGATGACACTATGACGATTGAGAAGCTGTGGAATCCAATTGAGCAAACTTAATGTCATGCACGTCGAATACCATGTGAGGGATGTATCTTCTCCACCGATCAAACAGTCGTGTGCGAGCGAGTCTGTGAAACGAGGCGGGATAGGGAGAGAATAAAGTGGATTTTATTGCAAAAATCCAATTAACAAACACAACAACGAAATCCAAGAGATGTTCTACTCCTGGACGCTGTCCTCGGTGTGCTTGCCCTTGAGGAGTCCGGTGACCTGAGCACGGCCGGTAGCCTTGCGGTCAACCATGGCCCTACGGTCATTGTCCATCTTCAGCTTGGTGACAGCGAGCTGAAAAAATCAACGTAATTCACGGACAAGATATTATTGAAAATACATCGGAAGTAATTCCGAGTCAGGTTTTAAATAGATGAAATCACATCGATTCATAGAGATTTCCACTGTATAATAAACATCATTCCCGAAAAAATGTGAAATTTCAACATAATGACGAAACTAACGTTGGAGGGGTGGATGCCGATGTGGACGGTGGAGCCGTTAGACTTCTCACGGGTGATCTTGTCAATGTGGACAACGAACTTCTTGCGGTACACGCGCATAACGCGTCCGGAATTGCCCTTGTAGTGTCCGCGCATGACGGTGACCTCGTCGTCCATCCTGAAAAGAACTTTGATAGCATTCTCGCATATCCAATTACACATATTTCTAAAATGTTCATTTATTGATGCAGATTCATAAATCAGTTAGAAGTCATTATTTGATGGGAATTTCGTTCTATTTGCTATTTGTGCAAGCGATGAAATGGAAAAAGTCCAAACCTGATGGGAATGGCGCGGATTCCGTGCTTGGCGCGGAGCTCCTTGGTGAGGGGAGCGGACATGATCTTCCTCCTGATGTGGGAAGGAGCGCTGAAGTGGCGCTTGCGGGACTTGCTCCTGTCGGAAGAGACGAACTTGTTCTGCTTCATTTTACCCTGCAACTAAATAAATTTTCAGTCTGAAAACGTGGTATAATGAAAAAATGGTGCGCACATAAAGTATTAATTATTTATACGACAATAATATCTAAACACGGGCAATCGGGGTACGAAAATTGAGCAAAACGGGCCGAAAAGAAAAATTCAATTCTAACCATGACTACCGTACTAGCGTGCCAGTTTGCTATCGCACGGCAATCGTGGCGAGATTACGCGCTGCTATAAGTATGCCAGATTTTTTGTGCACGTTCTTTAAGGATCGCGTATTTTGAGTGAATTATCGTCATTCTATGTGTTTGTATTGCGCGTTTTAATAACAATAACACTTTCAGTGCTAATATGAAGCCAGACATCAAGGACCGGGATTTTATGTACCGACTGATAATAGGGTATGTATTTCTCCTTGATTTGGGATGATACCCTTTTGCAGGCAGTTGTATTATGACGGACACAAACAACTAGCTCAGGATCTATCAAATACAATCGGTTCGAAGCCGCCGCCTCCGCCGTCGGATAAACTCTTTCGCCTCGTTACTGTAGCCAAGCAGTTTGTCGAGGAATCCGATGATCCGACTCATGGAACCACCATGCAGGTGCTCTAGATGTCTTATTTCTCAATTCAAATTAATTTAGAACGACAGTGGCGGTACGGGAATTGACCTCGAGTTCGATGCCGACGTGGTCCCCTGCACGCCCGAGCCCGCACAGTAAATAATATTCTTTATCAAGGTGATCCTCGTTTGTATCAGGTATGAGACGATCTACTTGACGACGCATAAGTCACAATGTCGGGCGGCAGCCTTCAACCACGATGGTTTGTATCGCAATTACTTTCCCGCGTTTTTTAAAAAATCTTTTCAAAGTGTTCCTTTCCAGGAAGCCTCTGTGCAACGGGCTCCGTGGACACTTCTATTAAAATCCTCGATGTCGAAAGAGTAATTGCCAGAGAGGTTAGTATTTTTCATTAGGGTTGTCTATAACGGTATTTATTTATCAGGCCGGTGGTGGCGACATTTCTGAAAATGGACCTGACGCATTCAACCCCTGCATACGCACGCTCTACGACCATGTTGATGTACGGATCATTTTCTGGTTACTTTGTATCTATTCCTTCAGGAAGTGACGACGATTGCGTTCCACCCACGCGAGTCCATCCTCGTTTCCGGATCGCGGGACATGGTTCGCTAGTTTTTTTCGGATTTTATTTCTGTAATGCTTTTTCAGACCGTCAAGCTCTTCGACTACTCCAAGATGGCAGTCAAGCGTGCGATGAAGACGCTTACCGTGAGAAACTGATTGTTATCATAGATCGAATACTTTTTCGGTAATCTTAATATCGTTGGAACGCTATAGTACATCTACAAAAATTATTCTACAAAAATCTATAGTAAAGTTAGTAAATTTATGACGAACGAAAGACATTTCCTTTGCTTCAGGCTCTCGTGATATATCATTTTGTTCCAGGAAGTATCGTCGATCGTGGCCATGTCCTTCCACCCCGGTGGTGAATTCCTACTCGTTGCGACCGAGCACCCTACTGTCAGGTAACACTTCTTCATCGATTCACGAAATTGGGAATAATAATTTTTTATGAAGACTGGGTTTCTTTCTGAAAATACACGTTGTGAACAAGTGAATCGTAATCAAGTGGTATAAACATACTAACAATAAATAATAAGGTGCGAACTCTGTTAACGTGACACCAGTCGTGTTCGCACCTCGCAACTGCGTTTGTTTTGTCTTATACGCTTCGGTTTTCTCTCTGCTACACTAATTATTACAATAACAGGGTCTACAACGTTGAGACGGGACAAGCATACGTGGGTGCCATGCCGAGTGACCAGCACACACAGCGAGTCGTCGATGTGAGTGGAAATTAGCAATAATATTTTTGTCGGTATTTTCGCTTGCTTTCGCGCTCCATCTAAAGTAATTCACTATATTTTCAGGTCAACTACAGCGAGAATGCGCGCCTTTACGTTACGGCATCCGAGGATGGCGATGTCAAGGTTCGATTTTTTTTGCTATAGGCTTGTTAGAGCTCGCTCGCGTAGTGAGCAATGCTCATACAGTGACTTCCGTAACACTTCAAAAGCCTGATTGTGTGATCCTGTTTCAGATCTGGGATGGCATCTCGAATCGATGCATCGAATCCTTCCAACGCGCCCACGACGGAGCACGTCTTTGCTCTGCAAAGTTTACGAAGAATGGAAAGGTCTGCACCAATTTCCGAGGTTTTTTTTGTTTCTGGTCACTGGTACTCGAGTAATTATAAAGTATATCTCTACAGTACATTCTCACATCTGGCATGGATTCGACCGTCAAGTTGTGGGAGCTCTCAACAAATCGGTATTATTATTTTCTCATAGACAAATCAGTCCGCCTTTTCAGATGCCTGATTGCTTTCACGGGCGCTGGAACGACGGGCCAACAAGTGCATCCCATTCAAGCCAGCTTCAACCACAACGAAGATTACGGTATGTGATCTTCGTGCCGAGACCGTTAATATTCTCAACTTTGCAGTCATGTTCCCTGATGAGCAATCAGGGTCACTGTGCTCTTGGGATGCACGGAATTCGGACAGGAAGAGATTGCTGGCGTTAGGTGAGTATTTATTTTTGTGTTTACTTTAGAATTAGATTTTTTAGATATTATAATTCGAATTTACAATCTACAGGTCATACCCAAGCGACGCGAGTCTTCGTTCATTCACCGACAATGCCCGCATTCATGACCGGCTCGGATGACAACAGAGCGCGGTTCTGGTTCAAGAAGCAGTAGATGTAGGCCTTGTATTATAGCTTACACTAATTTATCAAGAGCTAATACCTTATTCAAATAAGCGTAATCTGATTATGAATTTGTCGCTACCGTTTACGTTGTTCAATCCCTTATACATACCTGGTGATCTCACACTTTCCACTAATAAAGCCTCAAAACATTACCCTCCTGCTATTTGGTTCAACCCACGTCTTTGTTTCGTGGCAAGTATCTCCGCGTCTTCTCGTAAGATGCGTTTTATTTCATTTTCTCACTAAATGCGCAATAATTTATTCTCGCTCCATTGCCTATGTACAGTCAGATCAACTTTTGTGCTGAGCACCGTAATGTTCGGGGAATGTCGTTTGGTATCGGGGGGGTTGTCTAATTTTCTACGGATCCGGGCACCATTCATGCCAAGATCTCAGCCAGTCTCTTGATTCTTCTCCCGCGCGATCCCTTGCCATCTCCCATGGGGACTGGCTCGTTGTGCTTCTCCGAATTCTGGAAATCATATTATTCTGTTTATTTGGAAATAGACTGACCATTTCTTCCATCTTCATGTTCTTCTCCTTGACGCTGTCCTGGATGATAGTTTCAGTGGCCTCTGAACTTTCACCGTCCTTCCTTTGGAAATGCTTGGCCTACCTTTGATCTCATTGCTAGTATCCCTCGTGAAGACGACGGACGAAAAGCCACTCGGCCATATGACCATGTCCTCAGCAATCTGATTCTCATTCACGCTCTCCTCGATTTCTGCCTTTTCGAACGCATTGCTGTCGACCAGATCGAATGGGGAAGCAGGGGGCACCTGCAAAAAAGGTTGCAAAAGATTTGCCACCTGCAGGAATCGAACCTGCGACCTTCGCTTTACGAGAGCGACGCTCTGCCCCTAAGCCAAGGTGGCTGACGGCCAGAGCGCCGCACCACTCTAACACTATCTAACCTTCGCGTCGTCTGTTTCCTCTGGGGGTGGCGTACCCGCCATGTCCATGAACGCGGGCAGAACGAGCTCTGGACTTGAGATGGTAGATCATTACAGGATCCGAGGCCTACCCTTGGGGAAGAGCGGCTCTCCGTGAAGGGCCTCCTCATCGAGAGGGACGGCAACGACATCAACAGGCTCCGGCACGTGCAGAGGAAGAGGACGAGCCCTGAGGATTACGGTATTTTAATTTTGATGTTTTCAAATTCGGCATAAAAAAGGGCGGTACTTCAAAATCATTTTTCATCACCCGAGGGTTTTTGGCGACGTTTATGGCGGGGATTTTCATGAATTTCGCCGGTTCTCCGGTGAGACTCGTATGCAATACCATCTATCCATGCACTGCGTAACTAAAAGATATAGTACTTGTAAAGTGGCGGGAGAGGATTGGAGGGGTGGCCGTTGGCAGGGTAGAAGGGCGAAATGCCGAGGCGCGATGCGGTTCCCTCCTTTCCGAGGATGGGAATAACCTTGCCCGCAAACGGAATGTTGTCGTACGACCAATCGACGTAGGAGTATGGGGCTGAAGTTAGGGGTATTTAATCTAATTTAAAATTATATGCATATTCCTCTTGCGCTTGGCACTTTTCGATGTGAGACTTGTCGTTACCTCTTTCAAAATAGCTTTGTGCAGTAGTGATAACGTGAACAATGAGGCCTAGCCGAGTTGCTTTTATTTATCGAGGTCCTGGATCCTCTATAATTTCCCCAAAAGAAATAGGAAATATATTTGAGGGACAAATATTTGCGTGCCTAAAGCATCAGTTCCTGATCTATTCTTCTCTTCCAAGTTACACTACTCTCCCTCCACCCGTTGGCTCCTGTCTGCAATGCGGGGGAAGAGTGTAGTAGCAGTTATTGTGACGCAGTCGAGTGAGGTCACAAATGGCTTCCCTTGCCTAGAGATAACAGGAAATGAGAAGCTGCAGAGTGCATGTCCTTCCCCATCCCTCCTAGAGAACGTGAGTGCTCGTATTCGACTAGAGATAAGAGGAAAGAAGAGACGGGAGGTTGTACACGTACCTTTTCTATTAGACTCTGAGCGATGCTACAACGCGGCACTGTACTCACAGAGTAGAAGCTATTTTATAGATGTTTAGGAACATCTGATATTATCGGCAAAAATGGGAGCCCTTGAGCTACATTGTAACCCTTCAATCGCGATTATAAAATTGAAGATCAACAGGACGTCCATCTCCGAGCTTGAAACATTGGGACAATTCTAAACGTACTGTAAACGCCGACTCCAGGTCCGTAGGCGGTGATGGCATCAATAAACTGCTTGGCCATGTACAAGTCCTCGTTGCCGAGGATCGATGTCAATTCTTCTTGTCGGCGGATCTGTGCGAAAGCGAGGAGAGGCAGTAGTAACAATAGAAACATTTCTGAAATAATATCGAATTTTTCAACCAACATAAATTATTGACAGACACGTAGAAAAAATGCCATGAAGAGTCGTGGAAAATGTAAGATTGATGCCAACTGGAATCAAATTCGGAGAGGAAAGCACAACAAAAAGTGACACCATCGCCACCTCCATCGCCTCGCGGCCACCTGGAGATGCAACATCAAAGAAAAACAGACACAACGACCACAACGTGTCGAGGCAAAGGGGCGACTGGACAACAACGACCTTCTTCCAGAAAAGGGACGGGGCGAATAGGCACCACCTCCCAGCAGTCACAGTGCAAATATCTCGAACACAATGGCCAGGAGACAATGCTGACGAGGAATTGACTGGGAGAGATGGTGGGGACTACAGAGTGGGCACCACGGGGAAGCATGTCACTTTTTGAAGGACGGTCTTCAGAACTTAGATTTGATCAAGGTGTCTCGCAAGCTCGTCACTCTATATTCCTTGGGGTCTACAACAGTAATCTTAAAATTTCACAAAAACGAAGCAGACTTACTAGTTAGAGAAAGTAGCAATCTATTGAAACGTGATATTTTCACAAAAAAATTAAGGGGTAAAAGCGGTGCGCCAAAAAGAGACCCGATGAAAATTTTATATTTCAAAATGGCACATGATTGAAAGTGGGGCACAAAAAAGCGACCGCGAGCTCTGACCGTCGACCGGCTGCTTGTGGCTCGGAGGTGGAGGAGGAAAGGGGGACGGCGTATAAGGGAACTGCCGGATCAAGTTCCTCCCTCCATCCCTCCCTCCTTCCTCCTCGCCTATCCATTCCTGACGGGGGGGGGGGGGGGGTTGGGGAATAAGGGTGGGTTGGAAAATTTTTGGAAGGATGTGTGGGGGGGATAAAGGGGTAAAAAAAGGGCGGGATGAAAGCGTAAAAGGGT